>PVLA01007915.1:0-97058 GCA_004027455.1 Hydrochoerus hydrochaeris | reverse complement strand
GGGGGGTGGATCAATGTCTGATTCTTAGCCCACACACCGGCAGGGCCCTAGCTGCTTACAGGCCAGCCAGCAGGCCCCCTTATCTCCCAGTGCCCAAAGTTCCAACTTGATGCAGAGCTTAGGAGTCGCTGATAGTTCTCGCCCTGGTGTGCCAGTGGCTGGCCAGGCCACCAGCTGCTCACCAGGGCAGCGAGTCGGCCGCCTGTTCTCCAGCGCCCAAAGTTCCAACATGATGCAGAATTCAGGTATTCAGGTAGCTTTGATTAACAATATGATATATATATATATAGATATATATAGATAGATATTTTATATATATCAAATATATAAAATATATATATTTTATAAAATATGTAAAATATTTGATATATATAAAATATATATTATATATATTATATATATATATAATATATATATCCCACATATGTATATGGGTTTCACTATGCTTTCCCAGCAGCCTTACATATTTGATATGAGGTTTTTTTCCTAGTTACTTGGTCATGAAAATTCTCTCATGTTAGTAAAATTTACTAAAGCACCCCTCTCCATGTGACACAGGTATGACGTTTTTTATTTTTATAGCCTATCATTGGACTCTAAGGATCTCTGCTTTTACTTTCATGATATTATAATCTGCAGTGAGTATCTGTAGGAGTAAATGTCTGTGCTACTGTTTGTTTCCTCAAAGAAATTTCCTAGTCTAAAAGTCTAAACGAGTTGTTTCTGCCTAGAAAAGTCCTGGTTTATGTTCTCATCAGCAGTGGAGATGGTCCTTCAGCTACCATGGCTTGACTTAGAATTTTTCTTTTTTTAAATTTTATTTATTTTCAAAAAGCAAAACAGAAAAATGGATACAAGTGATACACAAATTCAAAAAAGTAGGAAATTAACACTAATTAATATATTGCATATTGTTATCTTAGAAGTAGCTGTTCAGGTTACAAGATTTAGGCATAAAAACGTGATCAAACAAAACAATGAAAGCACAAACTGTTCTTCTGGATGACTAAATGTTTGAATAAACTAACAGATTAGCAGTGTAGCTATGTATCTTGTGTATACATACATATGTGTATGTTCACCTATACACCTATAATCTCTTCCCTTCTTCCTTCTCTCCTTTCCCCTATCCCAGTTGTTCTTCCCTTTTGAGCACTTTCTTTCCTTTTCATTATCACAATACCTGTTATACATTTCAGATCTTATTACTCTTTCAGTTTTTTTTACACTAAGGAAACAATACGATATTTATAAATGTGAGTTTGATTTGTTTAATTTATGAGTGTGGTCTCAAATTGCCTCCATTTACCTATAAAAGCCTCAAGATTACCCTTCTTTATAGCTGAGTAATATTCCATTGTATAAGAATACCACATTGTTTTTATCCATTCCATGGTTGATGGGCGCTGGAGTTGTTTCCAAGATTTAGCTATTAGAAATTGTGCTGCTATAAACATGGGTGCACATACATCTCTGTAGTACATCATTTTCAATTTTTCTGGGGAAATACCCAGAGTGGGAATAGCTGGATTGAATGGGACTTCCAAGCTAGTTTTTTGAGGAATCTCCACACTGATTTCCACAGTGGCTGCACCAGTCTGCATTCCCCCCAGCAGTGGAGAAGGGTTCCTTTTCCCCACAGCCCCACCAGCATCTGTTATTGCTTGATTTCTTGATAGTAGCCATTCTTTCTGGGGTGAGGTGGAATCTCAGTATTGTTTTTATTTGCATCTCTCACATGACCAGTGATGTTGAACATTTCTTCATGTATTTATTTGCCATTTGTATATCTTCATCTGAGAAGTATGCATTCATCTCAGATGCCCATTTGTGGATTAAGTCTCTGAATATGGGGGGCCTGATGTTTTTCTGTTCTTTATATAGTCTACATACAATTCCTTTGTCTGAGAGACAGCTGACTAAAATTCTTTCCCATTCTGTGGGTTTTCTTTTCACTCTGTTGGTGATTTCTTTTGAAGTGCAAAAGCTTATTAATAAAATAAGATCCCAGTTGTTGATTCTTTGAAGTACTTCCCATGCAGTTTGCATTTTGTTCATGAACTCTTTGCCTACCTCTACATCTTCAAGATTTCTACCTACCTTGTCTCCCAGTAGATTTAGTGTTTCTATTTTAATATTTAGATTTTTGACCCATTTGGACTTTAGTTTAATGCATGGTGATAGATATGAGTCTAGTTTTAGTCTTTGGCATTTAAAAAAAGTTTTTCCAGCACCATTTAGTAAAGATGTATCTTTCTTCCAATGAACATGCTTAGCCCCTTTTTCAAAGATAAGGTGGCTGAGTATCTTTGTAATTGTGTCTGCATCTCCTAATCTGTTCCATTGGTCCTCAGGTCTGGTTTTTGGCCAGTACCGTGCTGATTTTATCACCGTAGCTTTATAGTATAATTTCAAGTCAGAGTTTGGGCTGCCTCCTCAACTTAGAATTTTTCAGCTTTACAATGGTGCAAAAGCACCTTCAATGGAGACCATAGTTTGAGCTTTGAATTTTGTCTCTTTCAGGGTTCACCAACATGCGACATCTCCCATTAGGTTGAGCAGAGGCAAATGAAAGCCTCCCCTTACTCCCTCTCAGCGCACACCTGCCTCTTGTTGGATGACTGTGACCCTGGCTTCAGCGGAGGCTTCCTTGTGCTGGTTTGCCCCTCATGGTTCTCTGTAGCTGTACTTGGCACACAAAAGAGGAGTAGACAGGGACAAGGTGGAGGAGGATTCTGGCTCAGAGCACAGGGGTTTAGCCAGTGCTGCATTCTGACCCCTGAACAAGCAGCAGCACAACCAATTCAGGATCTTGACCAAAGATTACCAAGCTCCAGGCAGCAGCCAACTCCTTGCATGGTACAGAATCTGGCCAAGAACCCTTCCTGCCAGCGTCAAAGGCCAAGAGTCATCCAAGCCACTGACAGGGCCAAATCCTCTGTGCCAGATGTCTTATGTCAGAACAGGCTCTGCAAAGAGCGCCCTGGGCTCTTGGGCACAGAACGTCATTGGTTACACATCTAGCTCCCTGTGGTGGGTACATTGACTTCCCGAGGGCTTTTGCCCGTGGAAGGTGGAGATAGGAATGGGGGCCTGGTGGATGATTAACTAGTGCAGTACAGCGTCTGGGCCTAGAGACCTCTGTGAGCTGTCTCAGAAAAGAAAGGCAAATGAGGGCCACTGGGAAGACGAGCCAAGGGAAGATGGGGATGTGGGTACCACTGTGTCGCTACAGTGAATCATTTTCCATTGAATCATATAAACCTCACATTATAGATGGCAAAGCTACTTGTCTTTGATAAGCATAGACAAGCCTAAGTCTTTGAAGACAACACATAAAAAACTATTTCTGCATTATTCAAAAGAAAGATTTGAGGTGGCCTGCAATTACATACAGTTTGAACATATGAATAAATAAATCAGGGTGACATGAGGGGATATTTTAGTACAAAGGTGCCATAGAATCTCTACATAATAACAGACATTTGGCTAAGTTATATTCGTGTGCTTTCTAGCAGCCAAAGCAAAAGGGGAAATAGGATCAATTATAAGATTCAGAGTGTTCCTAGGAAAATGAATGTTCTTTCTGAAGCTTAGTTCTAAATCTAGAAATTGCTGTGTGGGTCCTCATACATGCTAGAGCTGATAACATGCCCAGTGGCATCCATATAGTCAACACAGTAATACATCCACTTAGCTGTTTCGTACAATACCACAGCCGAAGTGAACAAGTCAGCTGAGGATTTGATTTTCAAAATTGGTCTCCATCAAATTTGCAAAGTTTGAAAAACAATACTGGCAACACATGGGCTATGGACTGCAGGTGGAGAGGACCTGTGCATAGTCAGGTCTCTGAGTCCTGGCCCTGGGGCTGTTTTCATCTGCTCTAAATCCTCCAGCCCATCTATCCTAGTGGGGAGCAGGTGGAGGGCAGCAGAAAGGACCCGCGAGATGGTAGACCCTGGAGGTGTTTATTCATGCTGGGGGAGCCACGTTCATGGGAACCGCAGGCAGCTGGGATGGCAAGACCATCCCTCCACCCTCCCCCTGCTGGAGCCAGTGGGCATAGAGGCTCACAGAACCCCTGTGCTGTCCGCTCTGGACATGCCTTCCTTGCATTTCCCAGGGTCTCTGTTGCAGATCTGCTGCTTCCTGAGCCTCTCTGATGCCCCAGAGGGAGTGACCTGATTCTTTCTGCTGCCCTTGCAAAGAAAAGTCCACCACTGCCCAGCTGCCTAAACCTTGTGCCACTTTATTTCTTCCCCCAAAATCCCATCCTTAATTTTCCCTCTGAAATACCCCTTTCTGGCCCCCTTTTCTCTACTCTGCAGCTCTACCCTGACCCAGATATCTGTGGATTTCTGCCATGGCTCCCTCCCATTCCTGGCCTCTAAGCTATGTCCTAGTTCTCTCTCCTGCCCAGGTCCTTTTCCTTCTGAGTGCATTTTAGATGCTTTTCCCTCACAATCCTCCCTCTTGTTTATTCCTGAGTTTCTAAAATGGCTTTTTCCACCCTGCTGGGTCTAGCATATTAGGAGCATGGGCCTCTGACTCAGAGAGACATAAAAAGCTACTTCTGCCAATGCTTTATAACCTTAAGAACGATTTCACCAATCCTTGGATTCTAGCTTCCTTCTCAATAAAATAACAACTACATCATATAGTTACTGAATGATCTGAATAAGATAGTGCAGATAAAGTTTAAAGTCTGAATTCTTGGCAATGTCAGTCAAGACTTTTCATGAATTGGTTTCTGTTTGTTTTTCTGACACGGTCTCCGCCCCTACCCAACCCTGGCTCATGTTATTCCCACACAGACCCCAGCCCCTTCTCTTTCCCTGGAGTTCCTGGAGCTTTCTCATTGTCTGAACTCCTGCCATTCTTTGCTCACAAGAGTGTTCCTTTGCCCATAAGACACCCCTTCATTCATGCATTTCTATTTGCTTAGTAACAAATACTTCACGATGTAGTACCTTAAAACACTTACCATTTTATCATCTCTCATGATAGGATTTTGGGGGACAATAATTCAAGTAGAATTCAACTAGGCAATTTTTGTACCATATGCATTGGGACAGGTCTCATGATGGTATTCAGCTAGCAGATCAGCTTATGTGTCCCAGGATGACTTTGCTTTATGCCTGATGCCTTGGCAAAGATTGCGGGAAGCTAAGTTCAACTGGGACTGTCACCAGAATGTCTACACTCAGCCTCTCTAGCACGTTATCCCTGGGGTTGTCAAACTTCTTACCTAGATGTTCCTGTCTCCATGCCAAACCTATGTATGAACAAGGAGGGAGTTGCATGGCCTTTTATGAGTTATCCCCAAAACTCATTTTGGGTCCCCATCATGTTTTCTTGACCCAAGAAGGCATAAGCATGCCTGAACTCAAGGGGAGAAGATAAAATATCCAGCCCTTCAATAATCTTCCTGGGAGAATTTTAAGGAATATTCGGATAGGTTTAAACACACACACACATACACACACACACACACATACCTATTTTAACCTGTGTTATTTTCATTTACTCTTATGTCTTCCCTAGCAATAGGATGGCTTCAAGATTCTAAATCATGTTTTTGTCATTATTTATCGAGTACTGAATAGCTACTATGTACCAAGCACTAGGCTTACTTGTAGTCTATCTGAACCTTGAAATGCCATTGTGAAATAGACACTGAACTGAAGACAATTGAGTATCTGGTTCAAGACCTAGTGATGAGGCCCAAATTTGGCCCATCTGTCCCCCAAACTGATCTCCTTTCTGTAGTCCCTTGTTCATGCTCCATAAATTAAGAAGATGGTGTAGATTGAGAAGAACATACAATTTAAAAGGTCCATTTAGGATGCACCACCCCTGTGGTCCCAGGGATTCCATGGCAGAGCTGCTGCCCTCTCTGGGTACTTCCCGAAAGGAGAGAGGACAAGCCTGTCCCTGCACGTCAGTGGCTCTGCTGCAGACCCGTGGGCACAAGTGTTTTTAGTGTCCTCATAGACTCATCTCATCAAGCCTTAATCTGTTTTCTCACCTATTTCGCTGCACAGAAGTGTAGACTCTATTCAGTAGTACTTCACTCTCAAGTATATAGTACCTTAAAGAAGCTCCCTGGGTGTTGGGAAATGCTCATAAAAGCAGAGATAGAGCCCTGTGTGCCCGGGGACCTGCAGGGCCCCAAACAGCCCTCTCTACATGACTTTCCTTACATTTAATATAGAATCTGGGGTTTAGAGGATTCTAGCTGAGTCAAGAGTTCCCTCCAGCCACAGGCTTTGCATACTGGAATGCATTCTTACCAGCATTACCAGCCCACCCCTTCAACACCTCCTTTCTGCGTATGAGAGCTCTTCTTCCCTGACCCCGTATGGCTGAGACACTGACCCACACTGAGCGGAAAAAAGACCCTTTAGAGATCACTTCACAACTCCATCACTTCACAAATATAAGCAGACCCAAGCAGAGAGGCAGATTCTTGTCCCAAGATCTTCTGACAGCATCAAGGTAGATCTGAGGCCTCTGGTTGTCAGCAGTGCATTCCAGCTGTTTGCTGCCTCTCTGCAGGCTGGCCAAAGAGAAGGGGGTTTAAAAGAAGAAAGAGGGAAAGAAGAGCCATGACTCCTTGCAGAACAGCAATGGGCTTTCTCAGTAGGCAACGCTGCTTTCTTCTGGCCCTGCCATTTTCCTTACAGCTTACTTTTGAGGCCAAAAATCAATCATCTCTTTCTTAAATTGTGATAAAATGTATGTACCATAAAATGTATCATCTTACCATTTCTAAGCACACAGCTCAGTAGTGTTAGGTATACTCAACACTGTTGTGCAAGCAATTTCCAGACCTTTTTCATCTCCCCAAACTAAATCTCTAGACCCATGAAACAACTCCCCTTTCCCCTTTTCCCAACCCTTGAAACCTCCATTCTACTTTCTGTCCCTATGAATTCAGCCAGTCTGGGTACTTCATGTAAGTGGAATCATACGTTCGTCGTTTTGTCATTTGCTTATTTCATGTATCATAATGTCTTCAAGGTTCCTCTATGCTGCAACATGTACCAGAATTTCCTACGCTGTTCTCATGTATTACCACATTTTGTTTATCCATTCATCAGTTAAGGGACATTTGGGTTACTTCCACCTTTTGACTCTTGTGAATTATGTTACCCTCAATATAGATACAGAAGCATCTCTTTGAGACTCTACTTCTGTATGTATACTGAGAACTGGAATTGTTGAATCATATGGTAATTCTACCACACACACAATTACATAATTTATATCCCCAACAAAAACCCACAGATGTTCCAGTTTCTGTACCTCCTCCATCACCAGCACATACTATTTTCCGTTGCTCTATGTTAGCCACCCTGTATCTTTCACGTGTTCCTTAGAGGAATCAAGTGAAAGATAATACAAAAAGGGGCTGATGCGTAGTATTTTCACTATTATTTTTCCCTACCTGTCATTCCTGTCTTTCTTCTTTTTACAGAAGAACTGAAAACAAACCAGGTGTGGTAGCCCACACCTGTAATCCCAGTTACTGAGGAGGTTGGAGGATCACAAACTAAAGGCCAGCCTGAACAACTTGCTGAGACCCTTTCTCAATAAATAAAAATGTCGAGTAGTAAGCTCAGTGGTCAGTTGCCTCTAGGTTTGTTACCCAGTGCCATGAGGGGAAAAAAATTTTAAATGCAAGGAGATAAGGAGGCTCTTGATGTCCCGCCAAAACAAGAAACCTTGATCTTTGCCTGGGAGACTCAATTCCCTTTTCATATTGCTTTGCCTAGACTCAGCCTATCAACATGAGTAACACGGGAACTTTTCACGTTTCCCTCAAAGAAATGCTGCTGCTTGTCCTTGCTCCTGTCTGCTGCAGCTCGACCGTCCCCCTGATGCAGATCTAGTGCTGGTACGAGCACATACACTTGGTCTTGCACAGAGTTAGTGCTGCTGTGCAAGGTCTTCAGAGAAGTCAAGCTCACAGCAGTCAGCCTCTTACATGAGTTGCTTTTTATATGGAAACACATGCAGCTGTAGGACATGGACTACTCAGAAATCCTCTTCAGTGAAACGCCTTTCCTGTGAAATACCAACTCTTTAGGTTGTCAGTGAAGCTTAAATCTTGCTTCAATGGCATAAAAGTATTAAGACGTATTATTTACTTATTCTTTCAACAAAACTTACCACAGTCTTCCTACAGGCCAGGTCTCATTCTAGGCACGGGGAACTCTCCAATGAAGCACACACTGGGCTCTTCATCCTTCCAGATGCTAGTCAGGAGAAAGACCACAACAAAATTAATATGGAAAGTGAATTTTGCCCAATTAGAAGTAGCAAGAAGTAACATTTCACTTAAGACAAGGTGAGGGAGCCAATGCTGATGGGTTTAGTGAGATCATATATGAATGTCAGATGATTAACATCACAAATAACTCTAAACCATTTGCTAACACTAGGTCAGTAGTGGCAAATTTATGGCACACAGGCCTCAGGAGGCTGTTTGTGTCATTGAAAGCTGGAAGGGTTCATCATCACTGCCCTAGATGTTCTACAAAGTACTTTTCCGCAATTATCTCATTTGGCGTCAACAACCTCTGAAGATAGCCGATTTTTGCCAGGCCCATAATGACAAGCTGTGAACTCTGATATTCAGATTCCGTCTTCTTCCCTGAGCCTCGACCTAGTCTTAGTACCTACTCGGTACATCATTTACCTAAAAGTCTTCCTGCTGGTCCATTAAGAGACTAGAATCCTCTTCACAAGCCCAGCCAATATCACCCTGCAGCTTGCAGTTGTCTTTGGCTCCCTGAGAAACCTGCTTGCTTGCCTGGGTCTCTGTCTTCAACCCCTTATACACATACTCTGTGATATTCCACTGCCTTACAGTCCACAATCCTTCCTCTTGTTCATTCCTGGACCTTCTAAAATGACCTTTCTCACCCTAATCTGTTTAGAAAATTAAGTTCATAGGATTCTGGCTCAAGCAGACACAAAATCCTGGCTCTACCAATACTCTATTGTTTGGGGAATTAGTTTACAAACTCTTGTATCTCAGTTTCCTTCTCAGTAAAAGGAGATAATAATCACTGTGTGTAGTTTCTGGAACAGTTAAATAAAATGAGCTCCATAAAGGCTTTGCAGTAGGACCTAGAACATTATAAGTACTTATAAGTGGTGAGTTACTATTATCAGGGTTAGTATCTGCACCCGCATCCACTACCCTACGTCTTTAGTAAGCAGCCAGCCCTTCACCACGCTGACCATGGATGGGTCCATCAGAGGCAGGGTGCCCTCCCGTAGAGCTTCAAGAGAGCCGAACCCTAGTTGCCATCACTGGAGGCGCCCGGATGCCACACCCCTGAGATTTAGCCCCCCAGCTGAAGGATTCCGACTTAACTTTACTCTCCCATCCCAAGCAGCCGTCTCCACTGCGTAACCCAGTCTGGTCCCTGAAGCAGTCTCAGTTGTAGCTGTAATTTGTTTGTGATTAGTATTAATTCTCCAAGGTACAATTGGAATTGCTCATTGTCTACTGAACAAACAAGAGGAGAAAATGACATTATTTTATGGGGAGCTGTGGTGCAGAATGGTTAAATAGCACTACTTTTCAGAGAGATGAATGGTAAAATGTACATGGAGGTCATTCATAATATTAAAAGTAAAATTACTGGTGTGTCTTTTCAGCAAAAGCAATGAAGATAAATGTCAAAGTTGAAACCTTATGAAAAAGAGACATGCACCAAAATAAAGGGGCTTTAAAGGCTACAGAGGAATAAGAAAATTTTAATTTCTTCAGAGAACTCAACCGTGAAAATGAAACACATTCTGCCTCCCTCTGATGGCCTAGAGGAATCTCTGTGGCTCTCAGTAAATTCCGATGGAGACTAACTTGGTACAATGTGTCACTCACTCACATCTACTCATGTCCCTTCAGCTCCACCATCACAGCCCACCCAGGCTGCCTTCTGGACTTGCTTGGCCAGTTATGATGACAGCCCGCCTTCTGGTCTACCCTCTTCTTTTGCCCTTTCCATTTCATTCTTCCTGAATAGCTCCAAATGATCTTTTCAAACACTTATTAAATAGTGTTCAGTTTCCTGTGTAAACTCTGAAAAAGAAATTGATACGCCTAACCCCAGCTCGCAGAGTTGGATCTCTGCAGCCATCTTTCATGACCCTCTATGACCTTTCTCAGTCATCCCAGCTTTTGCTCAATTTCTGGATCACAATCTACTTTCACACCCCCAGCTCCTCCAGACCTTTGGCATAGCTGGTTCTCTCTCATTCTTCATTACTGGCTCCAATATCCTCACCACAGAAGTGACTCCTGTGACATCTCCTCAAACTGGGTCACTCAGGTGACTGTTTCTTCACTCTGATGTCAGGCACAGGGCAGAAGCTCTGAAAGTAGCTGTGTGACAAAAACAGATTGAATTGGATGGGGGAAGAGGGAGAAAGTGGGTAGATATTATGTAACCCAAAGAAGTCAGAAATTCCTTGCAGAATGCAGGAAAGCTCAGTGACACTGTCTATTGGTGATCTGTTTTATCTTCTTCTGACATACATCCATCAGCACTCACTATGTCCAAGTACTCTCTGGGAGTAAAATCAGGAGGAAGTTTCCCTCACCTCACAGAGTTTGGGATATATTTGGGAAAAGCTAGTAGTGCAGATGTAAAAGCCCGGAAGAGTGAGGTGAAGGCAGGTAGCCATTCCTTCTGGGGAGAGGGAGACACATGGCTTCCTTGAGGGAGGAGAACAGCGGGTGGGGAAGTGGCATTTGAGGTAGAAGGAATCGTTCTGGACAGCTGAACCTGATTACCCAGAGGCCATCAGCAGCTGCAGTTCATGGTGTTTAAAGATGCAAAGGCACATGGGAAAGTTGGGTATATAGGCCATGCAATTTGGATTGTGTGCTGTGAAAACCAGAGGTGACTTATGGTAGTATTAGGCCCTGCAGAAGCTGGGTTCAGAAAGCTCACTGACAGTGAGGTCACTCCAGAGACAAGCTGCTAAAATGTCACCATTGCAAGTGTTATTTTTCATAGCTATCATTGGTGCTGGAACTTACTTCTGGTTTGTTTCCATTGTGGTTTTGCTGACAGGGGTCAGGCCCTAAGCAGTCTCGGCTTGATTGCATGATGTGAGGGGCACCCGAAGATTCTGTCTGTTCCTGAAATTCAGCCTGTACAGCCCCTCACTGGCTCCTCTCCCCCTACTCTTTGTGGCTAATTGCTCCCAAGAGAGCTGTTAAATTACCTCAGCATAAGAACCCATATACTGTATGGACACACTATTTCATGCAATCCTCACAGACAGCATTCCTGATCTAGCCAAGGGAACCAGAAACTGAGTCAGTGTTACCCTGCTAACCAGAACTGGAGGAAGACTGGACCCTAGTATTATTTACTCTGTATCTGAAGGGTCTTGTCAACACAAAGTGAGCAGAATGGGACCTTGGCCTGCTGCAGTCATCGCAGAAATGCAATTTGAGAATCCTGGACCATGGAAGGAGTTGGCACAGTGAGAATTGGGTCAGTGGGTGATGGCAGAGGGCAGTGGGTTGTCGAGAAGGAAGCCCATTTCCCCACTGCTAGAGGTTCTCAGATTTTGGCATATCCAGTTACCACCCAGAGCTGGTGGGACGTATTGGTTAGGATCTACCCTCCCAGACATGCTGGAGTGGAACCAGGAAGCAGCGTGATTATTGAACTGCACCGTTCTGATGTCAAGGGTCCAAGGCCACACTCCCAATGCAACAGGATCAGGATCAGCCCACGGTGAATGTGAATTGTTTGAGGGTCTACAAACAATTCTCAGAGGAGAAAAGACTGGCTCCAGATGCCAGAGGGCTAGTGGCAAGGCCAGGCCACACAGAGAAATGCTTTCTTCCCCAGCAGGCTTGTGGCCCTCCGTAGCAGGCTCCCCCCTCACCCATTTACATGTTGAGTAGGAACTCATGATGCCAGTTCTTTAATGAGGTTGTCCGCACTACAATTTATGAGGCCCAAAGCCCTCAGCAGGACTGGTCTCTGCCAGGCTTAATTTACACAGTTTGCAGCCTTCCAACACCCCCATTAAGGTCAGCAAAGGAGCCGCGGCTGTTAGCCTAGGAACACTGACTGCATCTTCATCACGCCACCATCCATTTTCATGTCTCTGGGCTTGTTTACCCTTGAGCACCTGGTTCTTCTGGTCCTGGGAAATGTTGAGCCTCCAGCCAGCATGTGGGAGCCAAGCCCAGGCCCCATCTCAGCTCCCAGCTCCGGGCCTGACCCCACATCCTCTAATTACAATGCTTCGCCATATATCATTTCCCTTTTGCTAAAAATGAAGACCCCCCTTCTCAGTGAAGCAGCACTTACTACTCCCCACCTTTAATGAGTGTCATCAGCTAGGCAAGAGCAAGCAGGTGGGAGATGGCCAGAAAGATGAGACAAATGTGCCTTTTTCAATGCCACATAAATCACCTTAATTAAAAATTAATTAAGTGCCCTAAAATTTGACATTCATTTTAAAAAGAAATTTCAGTTGGGTGGATTTCATCCCATCAAATCCGCAAGACACAATCAAAGGAGGAGAGCATGTGTGGGCATCTGTTTTGAAGGCACAACCAGGCAAAATTTGTCGCTCCTAGCAAATGGACCCCATCGGCCACCTGTGGGTAGAACAGCAATTCGCATAACCTGACCTGGGCCACACATGTCGCTGATACAAACCTAAACTAATTTCTACTGCGTCTGCAGAGAAGATAAATGGGCAAACAAATGCAGCCTGCTGTTTCAGGAGAAATGTTCCAGGAGGCAAATGACTGATGACTGAGACAGGAAAAGCCAATGCAAGGCGAGTGGCTTAGTGAAATGTACAGGAGGGCGGAAGGCTTCAGGGGACAGTCATTAACAATGACCGGCATCAATCAAGTTGGCACCGACTCCATCAAATCCACCTCATAAACATATAGTCACCCAGAACCCCAGAGCCAGACATCAGAGATGGAAAGGGTATTAGAACAGGGATTTGGGGTTAGCACCCTCACTGTACCAGAAGGCAGCAGTGGTGATGGAGGTGAGGATCCCCCTGAGACAACCAGGTCCTCAGCTGCAGATCCTCTGGTTCTCCTCGTAAAAGTATTCAGGAATCGCCAGGGAGCTTTGAACACCACCCAATGCAAGGGCCTCTTCTCCAGAGATAGGGGCATCATTGGTTCAGGTGCAACCTGAGTATCAGCAGTGTTTCTTGCTTCCCAAGTGACTCCCATAGACGGCCAAGGTGCTGCTCCTGAAAGACAATCCAAGGGGAGGAAGAGGGTCTCACTTGGCACTTCTGTCCAAGCTCTAGGTCCTCCACTGGTGACTCACTGCAGTGTTTTACTGCTTAGAAGCAATGTATATTCTTTAGGCCTTTGACTCCTGAGTCATCGATTAATCAGGCGGGAATAATAACTGTTTTTCTAGGTGTTTATGAGGCTCAAACAAGGACAGATTAGGAAAACATATTGGAAGCTGTTAAAATGCTATATGAAGACAACTCAGCACCCCTGGTGTTAGCCTGGGAGGAACTGCTGTTTCAAAGACAGTGAATTTCCATAGGCAAGACCCCTGTGAAGGAAAGACCCCAAATCTTTCCTTCCCAGTACTGATCTCAGATCTCTCACCTTCCTGCAGCTAGGGCCCTCAGGTGTTTCAGTGGCCACCAGGAACCACCAGCACCCTGGGGCCTTCCGGAAGCAAGCAGTGTTTCTTTATGTCCAAGCTTCTGCCTCTTCCTTACTGCTCCAGAGGCAGGACATCGCCCTCCAGGGTCTCAGGATGCTGTTTAAGAAGCTTGGGCTTTTGATTAAAACAATTGACCAGGGTGCTCTCTTCTTTGGAATTTATGGTCCCCATAAAACAAGTACTCGAGAAGACAGAGCAGTTGTTTTTAGTTGCGCCTCATTAGTTTGGGCTAGCAGTGGCGGTCAGCGTACCAGGCGTCCATCTGATTGCATCTCTGGTAAACATGAAGCTCCCTAGGTATGTAGGAGGCTCTGCCAGGGAGCCCGAAAGTCTCCAGCTGGGGGGAAAATGGGGAGAAGCTGGTTGAAGCAGGGCTGAAAGAGGCAGTTTCTCTGGGCCCACTGCTGGGCCTTAACCTAGGAAGAGGGGTTCTGGGATAAAATTTATAAGGTCCAAGGCATTCAGAGGAGGAAAGCAGAGCTGCCGTCCACTCCTGGACTCCCCCTTTGTCTTTACCTATGGGCCTTCTGGGTCTTCTGTACCCACGGTCAGCATTCCTGAGGACGTCCATCCCTCGGGTCCTCCCACCAACAGGCACTGCGTGAAAGACAGAGAAGCAAGTGTCCAAATGTTCAGGATTCCACCAGTCCCTTAGCAAGCCATGTGACCACTCTAGACTGCTGTGTGCTCAGTTGTAAGATGGGTATAATAATACCCTCCTCAACTAATACACAGGATCAGCTCAAGTCTCAAATATTGAAGTCGAGCGATCTATATACCAGGCCCTACTGTAGTCTCATAAAACTTGATACCTGCTTTCAAGTCACTCACAATTTGGTGAGAAACACAGGCATTCAAACAGCAACAGTAACATGAGGCAGACTGTCCACCCGTTAAATGCCAAGAAGGAAAAAGGCCTAAGGAAGAAACTGTTCATGGAGAGGGCAAAGGAAAGCTCTGAAAATGTCACAGGTGAAGCAGTGAGATCCAGATCCCCATTGCTAACTGGCTAAGGAGTTGGTGGAAGGCATCCCTGAGGGGAAGAACAAAGCCAAAACCGTGCAGGGCGACCTGCACACTGCTTACTGCTCTCTCCGGGAACAAACTCTGTAAGCATTAAAGAAGAAAAAAATCACCAAAGAAAATACAGACAGGGTCAGATAACATGAAAATTTTACATGCTTATACACTAAAATGCATTATAAACAAAATGAAAATATGCATGAAATATGTGTAATTAGGTACGTGTCACACAGACAGTAGATGGTTTCACATCCTTATTGATGACGTATAAAAACACGAAGGGTTTGGGGCTGCAGTTCGGTGGGAGAGCATTTCCCCAGCACATGTGAAGCCTGAAGTTCCATGCACAGCACTGGAAAAGAAAAAGCTTGCAGTGTGTGGAAAAACATTAAACCTCACTGTCAAAGAAATCCAAACCAAAAAGGTGGGGAGATCCCTCTAGTTTCAAATTAAAAGGAGACTAATGCTCGGGGCTGGCCAGGCTGCAGTATGAAGGCTGTGCATGTGTGAACACAGCTGGTAAAGTCTGTAAATTGGATTAACCTCTACTAAGTAATTTGGCAGTATGTATTGAGAGCCCTTAAAATGTTTGCACCCTTTGATTCAGTAATTCCACTTCTGGGAATCTATCCTATGAAAATAACCTGAAATACAGGCAAAGGTTTATGCTCAAAGACATTCTTCAAAGGGTTTTTATAAACAGACCAGCAGCCCAATCATTGAGTAATGTTTAAATAAATGATGCTGCAGATCTCACTGTATTATAACCATTTGAAAAGATAATCTTTGGGGGAATTTTTAAAGCTCCTGGAAAATGTGATATAATCTTAATTATTTTGAGGCCTATGTACATATGATGTGACTATATAGACATTTAAAGCACAGGCAGAAAAAAAAACTAAAGATAAATCAACCAAGATTAAAAGCCTTTAAAAACGGTGGCCTCTGGGTGATGGACCGCTAGTATTTATTTATTTTTTTCAGCTTGTTTTCAAATTTTAGATGATAGGTTTATGTTTTTAGAAAGAAGGAAAAGTGAAAAAGCCAGGAGCCCTATCTGGGGAATGCCAAGTATTTGGTGTGGGAAACACTCACGTGCTCATGAAGACACAGGAAAAGACACGTGGTTTGAATAAAACAGGACACAGCTTAAACGTGTCCCGTGGGTTATGGGAGACGTGCTTGCTTTCTGTGGTAGGGCTCAGAATGATAGCCGTCAAGTCCTCACTGAGTTTAACTGTCACCTGTGCTAAGGCTTAGGAACAATGCCTTGGAAATGAAATCACCAAGCACATTCAAAGGAAAACGCTTTAATTCTAAACACCATTTTTCATGCCTGTAACAAAATACATAAGGCAGGTTCCTTTTAAAGTAAAGGAGGTTCATTTCATGCATTGTTTATTTACCTTCTAGCTGGAAGTCCAAAAGCCACAGCACAGGCTCTGGTGAGACTCCACCCCCCTTTGACTGTGTCGCATCATGGCGGAGAACATGTGTATCTCTGTGTTTGCGTGATCTCTTTCCTTTTCCTCACCAAGGCACCTGGATTCAGTCTTGGGGATTCCACCCTAGCGACCTAATCCAATCTAATCCCTTCCAAAAGGCCTTGCTTCTAAACACCACAGTGAGATTAAGCGCCCAGCTTCCTAATTCTACCACTGCATGACTCTGAGAACTAATCTCCTACATGCGTTAGGAGCAAGGGAGATGAACTACATTCAAACCATAATGATACGTTTGCCCTGAAAGAGGAACCGAGAAGGCAGGACTATCACTTGCCTTCATGTTGCCTCCTACAAAGTGGAAATAACAGAGCTGCCCTGTCCTGGTGTTACACAGCTTAGTGACCAGACAGACCTCCTGCCTCTGCGCCCTTGATTTCCGGAACGTGGTCTACGGAGTCCAAGCCCAGTTCACATGTCAACACCTCAGGAAAGTGCTTCTCCTCTGCTGTATCACTGTGCTGGGGAGACTGAGTTACTTGAAAATACTTGGAACTGAGCAGTGTAGGAGCAAGGGTGAATCTCATGATTCAGTTCTCTGCACTTAGTATCCATAAGGAATTTGGGGAAAACTTTATCTTAGGCTGTCTTGAGGCATAGGGACAGCATTTTTTCTCCTCTATAAGGAAGAAATAGGTAGAGGTGACCAGACTAGAAAACTACAAGAAAGTAATCACACACACAAAAAAAAAAGAGGTAAAGAACTGAAAAGTTAACTAAACCTAAACTGGGCTGCAGCTGACCAAGCCCTAAGCTGCCTTAGTCTGTGATTTCAGCTGGAGCTGGGTTTAGGTGTTATATTAGTTTCCTATTGCTGTTGTAACAAACTACCACGAGCTTAATGGCTTAAAACAGCACAAATTTATTCTCTTACAGTCCTAGAGAGCCGAGGTCTAAAATCTAAATTAAAAGTGTGCTGTTGGGTAGGGCTAATTCCTTCTGGAGAAGCTAAGGAATATCTTTTTGCCTGACTTTTTCAGCTTCTAGAAGCTTCTTACAATTCTTGGGTCAGGACCCCTTCCTCTTATTTCCCCAGACTCATGCTTCCAGCATTGCATGTTCATCTTCTTACTTTGACTCTTTTGCCCCTCTCTGATAAGGACTCTATGGACCCACCTGGATAATCCAGGAGAATCTTTCCATCTAGACAGACTTAATCATATCAGCAAAGTCCTTCTTACCATATAAGTTAATATTCACATTCATATTAGGTTCCCAAGACTGTGGCTATTGGGGGATCCGTTAGTCAGCCTACCCCTATGGGTCAGTGTTCAGGCCAGGCATGAGCTCTCCTAAGGACCAGGCCTGGCTAGGGCTGAAGATGGCCAGAAGCTCAGGCAACAAGATAGAGAAGATGGAAATACATCCATATAAAGACTCAGGCTAATAAAGCCAAAGTCACAGGAGTATAAAACAGTTGTGAAGATTTTCACAGGCAGAGACCGTGAGCTATAGCTTCAATGGATCGCAGAGAATGGGGTCCACGTCACATGAGTCATTCACAGAAAGGGAAAAGGGAGATGACACAGAAAGGCAATATGGGCCCAGATTATGGGTAACCTTGGAGAACAAGTTAAAGGGCTCAGATATGACCCCCAGGAAGGACATGGGGCATGTTTTCCCACACCCACGAGTCACAGAGACTGCCTGGCCAGGACAAAGGCCAGTCTGACAATGCCAGGTGGCTTCTATGTAATCTTGCAAACTGAGCTGTGGCATTTCCCTTCCATCTGATGGGGAAAAAAGCAGCTTTGACGTTCAAAACATTGGTGTGTATTTGATATACTGACTGTGAGACCTTGGACAAGTCATTTGACCTCTCTGACCTCAGTTTCCCTGCTTAGGAAATGTTAAGACCCACTAGTAAAACCTGCTACCTTCTTCACAGAGCACAACATGCTAAGGTAGAGGGAGGGACTCTACATGCAAATAGGCTGGCAACAGTCAAATGAACCCTAAAATCATGACATGTTAGACATTAACATCTGTCACCCATCCTGGAGTGTCCCACGTCATAGTCAGCTAAGTCTGATTTTGCAGCCAGGGTTGGAGAAGCCCCTGCATGAGGCTCAGAGAAGCTGGGAGACTTGATCACCCTAAGCACTGAGGTGGGCAAGATGGCAGTGAGGTGACTTCCTGCCAAGGGGATGGAGCTAGAAAACAAGGTAAGAGGGGAAGGCAGCCACATGTGGGAGTGTCAGTTCAGGTGGGCTCCTCAGGGTGGAGCCTCCTGCATCTCCTGCCCTGTAAGAGCTGAGTTACAGGAGGCACCAGGAAGGCCCTGAGTAGCAGCCAGGGTAAGTTTTCCACTCTGTCAGAAAGAGTAGGGCAGACCAGCCTGCTCCTTCCTGTACCCTGGATCTGTGGGGCCTGCAGAGACTTGAGCCATCACAGACTAATTATCACAACGCATCATTCTTACTACAGAAACTAATAACTACTAATATGTGCATTCTTACTACAGAAACTAGTAACTACTAATATGCGCTTCCTCCTAGATAATATGATTTGTCTAAGAAATGTAGTGCTGGAGCAAAGCCTAAAAGATACAGTCCAAATTCTTCCTTTTATGAAAAAGCAGTAGGTCAGGCACACGAGGAACATGGTCAGCGTCACACAGCCAGGCATACAGGACTCAGAGCCCAGCTCCAGCAGCAATGTGCTTTGCATTTCATACAACAAGTGCTGTGTCAGGATCCATTCCATAAATCATTCCAGTAGTAGAGTCTGGGGTCAAAAACCAGGATCAAGTAGGCTTGTTGGTACCCCAGTGTGACCTTGAGGATCAGGCTAATTGTGCAGACAAGACTCCACTTATAGTGTGTCCATCTGGTGCACTCAAGCATGGGTTTGATGCCCCCTTAGTGTTTGTGGAACATGAAACAAATCTCTATCACTTGACCACTCATCATCACTACGGTGTGAGATCCCCAGCAGGCCGGGATTGGGGACGAGGGAGTGACATTCTCTCGGCCTACAGGGGCTGGCCTTTCCTGTGGCCAGATTGAGATGCAGGGGTCTCAGTCAGACCTTGGTGTGGGCATGGCAGGGCAGGGTACAGCTTTCCTGGTTGCCTTCCCGTGGGGCCAGCCAATGCCTGGAGCCAGCCAAACTGATAAGGGTAATGTGTCTGTGTATTCTCTAGGAACGTCCCCCGGCTCCAAGATGGCCCTGCAGAGTTCCTTCACTTGTTGGAATGGGACAGTCCTCCAGCTCGGGCAGGCCTGCGACTTCCACCAGGACTGTGCCCAGGGAGAAGATGAGGGCCAGCTGTGCAGTGAGTAGTTGGGAGTTGCTTTCCCCCTGCCCCAGCCTGCCCCACACCTGTAGGGCTCTCCTGTCCCCATCACCTGAGCCGCATGAGCTCGGAAAGACATCCCGATGCCCAGTGACCCTCGGCACTGCCCTTCTGACAACACATGGTAGTAAGAGAAAGAGCTAAGACTCGCGGTCAGGAAACAGCCCTCCATGGTCTGCGGTCATATTCAGTAAAAACCGAGCAGCGTCTTGTAAAGTACGTTCTCAGCACCCTCAGGGCACAGCAAAAATGTGCAAGACAAAGCTTAACACCCTGGAAGCTCCCTATGCCACCCTTTCCTCGCTTTCCAGCCGCCGGCTTTCAGCAGCCACTCCTCTGGCATCCTCCAATCTTTTGTGTACCCCAGCTCTGCCCCACGAGACCACTTCATAGCTCTTCATGGCTTCCCGGCTTTGTTCACGTGGTCTCTCCTGACCGTTTCTTGGGTCATAGCTCCTCCTTCTGTACCTGCCTCACGAGCCATCTCTTCTGGAAGCTTCGTCCTCCCAGCTCGGTTGATTCGTCTTCTCTGGACCCTTACCTCCAACTCAGCCAGAATGACACTCATTGCTTTTTGTTAATGATGCTGAGACTTAATTAATTTACCATATGATTCAGCCAGTTTATGATGTAGAGTTCCTGTTCCCTTAGTAGAGTGACAAGATTGTACAGCAATGGCCACTAATTTTAGAACATTCTTGGCACCACAAAAAAAGGATCCCCGTGCAGTCTCTCCCCCTTGTCCTCTGTCCTTCCTGCCACCAGACCTAACCAATCACTAAACTGTTTCTAAGGATTTGCCTATTCTGGGCATTTCCTTTAAACCAAATCGTGTAATACGTGATCTTTTGTGATTCTCTCTTTAACAAGTATACTGTTTTTGAGGTTTGTGCACACTGTGGCACATATCCATGCTTCACCCCTTTTTATTTCAGAATGTTTCATTTTATTTCAAAATGGTACATGTTTCTCATCCATTCACTAGTACTTTGACCCATGGCACTTGAGCACAGTGCTGCTGGCAGTGGCCCCACCGGAAATCATTTCTCAGGGAAACCACAAACATCTACAGAACACCAGAGTGAGCTAGAAGATGTGCTAAATCCTGGATCAGGAGAAAAGCTCAGTGTTTCTCTCCTCAAATCAGTGAACACCCAAGGCAATTAGGGAGAATGAAGCAGGGGAACCTGAGCTAGAAGGGGTGAGGCAGAGTCCTGCCAGGGCTGCCATGTGCTACGGGCCCTGATTGGCAGCAAACGGTTTACTTGTGGGACACCCTGGTCATGACACATCCCTGGCCTGCAAGGGATTTTATAAAAGTCACTTGGACCCCTGGGGAGGCTTTATTTATTCTCACTTGAACCAATAACAACTTCCATTTTTCAATTTTAAAAACCTCATCCTTTAGTTGTAATTTTCAAGTGAAGTCTTCCAATTATAATGGAGTCACCGCATGTTTTTTAGATAAATCTCAGGGAAGAATTGCAGAGAAGCACTTGTTTCACACTCTTCTTCTCCTGGCATTTGTCACAGAACTCTCACCATGCACTGAGCCAGTAATGCAGGTGGGCCAGCCCGTGGTGCTCAGGGCAGCAGCCTGTGTGCGTCTCTCTCTAGTTATTTGTGTCTGCAGTGTTTCCAGCAGTGCCTCTGAGCTGCATGGTTTTATAATTGCCTTTAAAAGTCTTTTGTTACTCACTTCCCAGCTGGGACACAGGTTAGATAGGCTATGCCCTGATTTACAGTTGGGAAAATGAAGGCACAGAGAAGGTAATTGAATTGACTCGTGCAGGGTCACACAGCATGTTTAGGGCAGAACTGTGATGAGAGTACTGAGCCTTTTGGAATCCAACCCATTGCTGTGGACTGAGGTTTTCCCACCGCTCTGGAGCTTGCCATTGTGGATTTCTAGAACAAGCCCTGAGCTTCAAGGCGGCTGAGCTTGAGTACCAAGGGCAAACACCTAGGGACTAGTGGTCTTTTAGGCCACATTTGACAAGTTGCTCTGTCCAGCTCTCGGAATGACAGCTCCACCCTGGAGAACATCCTCACTCGTTTCTTTGCTGCAAAAATCAGTTGGTAGCAGGGCAACTTCAATTCAGGAGGAGAGTTAGTCCAATCTTTTTCTTATTCTGTTAAGAAAGGAAAAAATTTTTTTCCTTCCTTGTATGCCCTATTCTTCCTGAGATTTTTGCTGTTTTCTTTGTTGCACTATTGATTCTGGAAACCACACCACGAGGATAACAGCAGCAATGATAGTGCCTGACATTTATTGAACCCTTACTATGGGCAGGTGCTGCTCTAAACACTCCTCAGGTGTTAACTTATTCCATAGGACAATCCTGGGCAGTACTGTCATAGTCATCTCAGAGACAAGGAAGCCAGAGTAAGTTCAGTGCACAAGCAGACTCTCTGCTGTCAGCTCAAGCAACGATTCGGACTCAGTCTGACTCCAGAACCCACATTCCCAACCACTGTAGGCCAAACTCATCTATTGTACAAGTCTCTGGTGTTTGCTGTACTAAGCTCTATGCTGGCTACAGACCCAGGGAAAATGGGCCAGGAAAAATCACATAGGAACAGGGCTGAGCTATATCTTTCCTCCTTTGGAGGAAGGAGAGAGGCAGTTTTCTCCTTATATAACGTAATACTTGCCAGTAATCCTGCATCTACAACTAAAAACATTGCCAAATCCAAATGGGACATCCCAGATGCTGTACCCCATTGACAGAGCCTGGCAAATGGTCTCCGTGGCATGTGGCCCCCAAGAACAGAGCCAGGTCTCCCCACTTCATTCCCTAAATGGATCACTGACTATTGTAGAAGCAATTCCCCTACCTGGACATGGGATACTCTTCCTAGTAGGCAAAAGTACTTTTAAAGAGTGTATTTCCTTATTGTAAAATAAAACAAGCTGGTTGTAAAATACCTGGAAAATCTACAAAAATGCACAAGAGAAAATAACCATTGCTCATAATCTTCTCTCACACACATTCAGAGATAATCATAATATTTTGATGAATTTATTATACCACTTTCCCATGACTCCATATTTTCAAGGAAATGTCTAACACATATTTATCAAAAATGTTAACAGAGTTGTCACACGGGAAGGAAAAGAAGTAGTGTCATTTGGCTTGGAGTTTATACTTGGCAGCTCCTGCAGCTGTGGCTGAGGTCACATCTCTATGATACCACCAATTTGTCTCTCTTAGAGTAGAATCAGCTGTCATAATTGCCAAACGTGGCAGAATTGTTTGACCCTCACACAGCCCGATTTGCCATCCAGCCAGTGAACTACCAGGCTGCATCCCAAGAAGAGGCCAGCTGGAGAAATTCCCCTCAAATGTGAAGGAGCACAGGAAACACCTAGAGAATCAAAATGCAGATTCTAACTTGGCAGGCCAGGTGGGGCCCAGGCTTCCCTACTTGTAATAGTTCCACAGTTGATGTGGACAAATCTGGTCCCATTTTGAGTGACAAGAGGTTGGTTAAAGAAATAAACCTGCCCTTATTTTGTTCAGGATATATTAAAGTCCAACAGTGTTCCAAACACTTAGGAGGTGCTTGGGTGAATGAGAAGGGAAGGAAGAAATCAAAAGATGAGTTGATGCCATGAGACCAACCTTGAGGGCCAACCTTATGCTCAGCAATTGGCCTTATCAGTGATTTCCCAAGTTCCCATGTGGGCTTCAGTAAGGGAAGTCCTCTGGGCTTCCCTTCCTCTCTTCAAGGTTTAATTGTCGCATAAATTGCCCATCGATCTGCCTTGCTGTTTCACCTGCCAGCTCTTCCTTTACTCTATCAGCTGTAAAGAATGAGACTTCCATTCACAACTCACCCTGGAACCCATGCCAGCCAGGACCAGGATGGCTTCCCAAAACAGCAGAACGCAATGGCTTTCCTCACCCTGTTCTCCAGAAGGCAGAGGCCAAGACCCTGCATGGGCAGCCCCATGAGGCCATCCAGAGAGGTAGCCAAGGGATCCGTCTCTGCCCCTGCCAGCATAGTGCTGGCTGCTTGAAGACTTACCCTGACGAGTTCCCATGAGTAATAATTAATACCACTGCTTCCACTTCATATTTGTCCATCTCTGTCCTAAAACGAACCCTGTGAATTAGACGCTACTGTCACCCCATTTTACATTTGAGAAACCTGAGGCCCTAAGGAAGTGACTTGCCTGAGGTCACACGGCAGGAACTGGTGAGGGGGAGACTGGTGCTGTGAGACCGGAGGCTGACTGTGATGCTGGTACACATCAGTCAGGTTCCACTGTCCCCTCCTGTCCTGAAAGGTTGAGCAGGAAGCCCCAGCTCAGCCCTGCCTCCTCTTCCGTCAGCCCATGGCCTGCTGGAACTGCCCACTGTGGCCCTTGGTTTTTAAAGCATGATTGTGAAGGACACTCCGTGGAAGGTCATTCCCGGACACCAGTCAGTTTCTGCAAAAGAAGTGAATGTGGGATCCCTTGAGGGGAAAGCAAAAAGTAAAGCAGAAAGATCTCCTTAGCTTTTGGATTTTTAATCAGAGGAACATGCGGGGCTTGGGGGGAAATGAGTTCTTCGGGGGGTATAAATGGAGGAGACGCTCACAGTCAGTGACAGCCTGTTTTAATTTATAATTCTGCCTCGATGTGAAATGCACAGAGAATCGGGAGGAAATGAGTAATAATTCACTAAGGTGCTGTCACAGCCAGGAAGCATCAGGGCCCTCTTGGTCAGCCTGCTGCTGCTAAGCAGGCTGAGACAGAGAAAGGACATGGAGAGCCGTGGGTCCCAGCTCCAATGCTCCTTCATCCCCACCTGGAGGGGTCCCGGGCTGGCCTCGAGCTGCTGGGGGGGCCCTCTAGCTCCTCAGGTGCAGAGCCCTCCTTGAGCCAACCTGGAGAAAATGAACTCTCTCTTTCCCTCTCCTCTTTTCCCCATCTTTCTGTGAGTGGCTGGAAGATACATGGTCTAGGGAACAGACTGTGATCTCTTCAAAAGGACCTGAGGTCACTCTAGCATGGAGGAAAGGATTGAGGGTCTTTCTGCCAAGCCAGCAGGTGACGTAGGCCACACAGACTGGGATGGCTTGAGTAGGATCAACCAGGTGTTGCTCAGTGATGAGACATCCCCAAGGTGCAGTGGCTTAAGGCCTCATTTACAGAACCCATCCTTGAGGGCCAGAGGACCCCCCGCTCCACAGAAGCATGTGGGACCTGTGTTCCTCATCCTAAGGCACCCCCAGAAACAAGAACTCCTCCATCGTGGAGGCAAGGGAAAGAAAGACTGGAGATTTACCCAGGGCTCTTTGAAGCCTCAACCCAGGTAAGATACGCATCGCATTGTCCAGTGCTAGTTGCATAGTTTCATTTAACTACAAGGGAAATAAAGAGGAACAAGTGGAAGGCTTTGGAAGAGGTATGTGGCAGCCAGCGCCCCGCTAGCCTACCTCTGGTGCCACTACCATGTCTTTGTGTGAACCATCAGACATGTATTCTAGCAACTTGTCTGTTGTGCTTTCCTGGGGTCACATTCATGGTGACTTGGTAAGAAGAGCACAGACTTGAGAAGTGGATAATCTGGGTTCCAGTCCCAGCTGGGGTACCTGCCATCTGACCTCTTCATGTTGCTTAAGGTCCGTGAGCCTCTGCTGCATCATATATAAAATGGGGCTTACATGTGCTGTGTTGTTATTATTATTTTATTTACTGATGATCAGAAAATTGTAAACCAGCAATCGACAAACCCTGACTGGGGCTTCTCTTTTATCGTGATCAGCATCCCTCACATGAGACATTCTCACTGGGGAGCTGTCACTCGTGAGGATAATTTGGTTCACATGTTTTGCTTTCAGCAGTGCTGGAGATAACCGTGCCTCTCTGTTCTCTCCGCAGGTCAACTTCCTGCTAGTTTTTACTGCCACTTCGAGGATGGTTTCTGTGGCTGGACCCAAGGCACCTTCTCACCCCATGTGCCCCGGTGGCAGGTCAGGACCCTGAAGGATGCCTGGTCCCAGGACCACCAAGGTACCCTGCCTCTCTTCCCTTCTCCCTGATGCCATCCTGATGTGCACATGGACATGAGTCCCAGCCCTAGAGCAGCGGGGCTCCGCCCCACCCCTGCAGGCTGTCTGCCCAAGGTTTACGTGGGGTATTCACACCTAATTCCCTCTTTCTTCCTGCGTGGGCTTCAGAATGGGCAAGTCAGTGTCACCTTCTGTCACGTTAAATGAGAACTTTGAGGAAAGATTAATAATAATAATCCATCCTTGTCATAAGTGATGTCCTACCACATTGTCAGCTATGTAATTCACTGAGAGGCAGAGAAAGCAACAGGCCCTTTTCTGACTGGGGAAACTAAAGCACAAAAAGGCTTTATGTCATTTGCCCAGCTGCCCCATGGGAACACTGCCCCACATCTGCTTCATCTCTGGGGCCAAGCCACCTTAGCCAGGCCGCTCTCCCCGTGGTGGTGCGCCTGGGTCACCTGGTTATTACCGTTGAAAGCTCTAAAGGGTTCGCCATCATGGCCCCACCCTGCATGGCTTAACGGACAGCTCCTGCCCTCCTCTCACGGGAGCCCACCCTCCCCACAACCTTTGCTTGGCTGCTCGAGAAGTGAAGAGCAGGGCACCTGCACGGGAATAGGCAGACTCCAGTGTCGGATTCTAGCCCACGCAGGGTGTTGGGTCAGTCCTTGAGACCAGCACAGCTCCCTAAGTCACCCTGCAGGAGAAGCAAGGTCATCTAGCCATGGTTCAGCCCCAGACTACACCCAGTGGGTAGGCTAAGGCAGGCCCTGGTGCCCACTTCTTTGCAGGAAAAGGTCCCCTCAATCTTTCCTTATTGGTGAAACTGGAGACACACTTAGCAAAATCCCCTTCCTTTCCAATCAAAGATCTTCCATCTTATGGCTTACTTTAAGAAGTAATAGCAATCATCATAAAAAAGAAGGCAATATCTAGACCCACTAGGAAGAAGCTAGCTACATCAGAGTGAGTTAGCTTTGGTCCAGGACACTTGCGGTGGCCTGCAGAAAGAAAGCTGAGTGACCACAGGTAGGGGAGGGCTCCCAAGAGGGCCCTCGCCAGATGAGGGGGGCCCCGGAGCTGCTCCTTCTCCTCCCAGCCTCCTTGCTGCAGGGCGTCTTCCTTGGCACCCAGTCCTCATGAGCAGAGAGGGCTCAAAGCCAGACGTGCTCTCCACGTCTCTGCGCTCAGCTTGGTGATCCCCGCACAGCACCCACACAAGATAACTCTCCAGCCTTTTTTGGATGCCACTGGTGACAAGGCTTAGACTGCCTCCAAGAATAGCCCATTCCCTTGTTTCACAACTATGAATCACGGGCCAATTTCCCTTGCCTCAAGCCAAGTTCCATCTCTCCATGAATTCTACTGTGAACTGTGATTTTTCCTCTTAGTCTAAACTACTCCATCCCAGAATGCCAGGGGTTTGGATATGAAAATTCAGTCTTTGTGACCCACCCACAGACATGATGGCTTTTCTTTTCCTGGATACACAACCCCAGCATTTTGAATCTGGTTCATGCGTCCTAAGGTCTCTAGGCTGTTCAGTAACTCTGCTCTGCATCCACCAGAGCCTGTTACTTCGCAGCATCTCAGTAGCAGACTTTACCAAGAGATGGGGAAAGGAAGAAAGTAAAGACTAGATTCATGCTGGGGGCTCTCTGGACCCTCCAGAGTTGAGAGCTTGATGTGGCTCCTACCTCCACAGCACCAGCCATCTCTAAACTGCTCCACAGTTCCTGGAGATTTAGAGATGTTTTTTACTGCTACTACATAGAGCTGGCAGTTCATGCTCAGGCCAAATAGTGCTGAGGGAAAAAGAAAACTTAAAAAATGAGTCTCGCTGAGCAGAACATGGGACAAGAGGAGACAAGATGGGACAAAGTGACCTGGGCTCCGGAACAGGAGGGAGAGAATGGAGGTCACATAGACCTTTGAAGGCCAATTGCAGCAATGGGAAGGGTGAGGCTGGGAGGCTGAGGGCACCTCAGGCTGCTCCTAGGGACACTGGGAATACAGTAGCCCAGTGCGTGGTGCCAAGTCCTCATCGACAGTTTGGAATTCAGGTCTCCGCATGAGTCGGGGTTTGCTGACAATAACCAGTAAGCTTCCATGTCTGTTATAGGCTAGAAACCAGTGTCCTCAAAGACTGTCTTAATCTGAATAATAACTAGGAAGAGCCCACCAACCCTGGACCCCTTTGTTTAAAAATGGTGTGTTCATAATCTTTTACCTCTTTTTCCCAGACCACGCCCTGTTGCTCAGCACCACCGATTTCCCGGGTCCTGAAAGTGCTACAGTTACCAGTGCTCCATTTCCTGCACCAATGAAGAATTCCCCATGTGAGGCAAGTTTCAGGGTTCCTCTCCCTCTCTGATTTCTCTTCCATCTCCCACTGACTTCCACATGGACAGAAACAGACAAAGGAAGGAGCCTGGGTGGCAGGGTGACAATGCTTTGGGCAGATCGCATCCACCAACATGATCACGTCCCATATACACAAACTCTTTAAATATCTTTGTCCAGCTCACTGAACTGTTTCCCATAAAACCTTCACTTAAGCAACCCCAGATCCCGTTTCGTACGGCATGCAGGAAGGATAACAATGATTTACAAAAGACTCTCTACAAGATCCTCTCTTTTAAAATATCAGGATCTTATAACACATTTTAAATATTATAAAGCATCAGAAATTTGATTTACACACTTTTCACTAAGACGTCAGTGGCATTCCATGAGGACTCCAAAGCTACCAAATGGTTCCTGAGGTTCATGGCTCTTTAGCTGAGAAATGGAGGCTGGGTGCCATGTTCTTGCACATGTGGTCATAATCTCTAGGGGCCAGAAAATGTGCCTAAAAGCCCACCGTGGCACAGTGACTAAGCTCATGAACTTCAGAATAAATGACCTGAGTTTGAGACAAGTTATACCTCAAGTGGTGGAGTGAGCATCTCAGAGACTCAGTTTCCTCACTTGCATAATGGAGATAATAATAGTGTCTGCTCCAAAGTGGTGCCCTTTAAATAGGTGAATATTTACGAGCTGAAGTTGGCTGTCTCTAAGTCCCTGTAGGCCCAACTCTCATCAGGGACCACTATGCATAGCACCCACCTTCCTGCCCAGCCAACTGGGGTCCTGTCACCTTGGTGAAGTTTAAAGACCCCACATTAACCTCACAACCTCACATAGCAATGCAATGACCATTTTCCTTCCTCCAGAGTTCAGCCAACCAGTGAAAAGGAAATCAAGTGGACACTGATGAAACTAGGCGGCTTTGCTTCCCTTCCCTAGTGGGTAGAAAGCCCCAGGAGGAGGGCTGTCAGCCAGCAGAATACAGACGAAGGCCGGCTTCCAAGCCTTCGGGTATCTTGCGCAATGAAAACAGACATAAAACAAAGAATGCAAAAGATGTACAAATGATTTCTTTTTAATTAGAGGAAAGCTTACCCTAAAGCCGAGGCTTCTCCTTAGTAAACAAATAGCACTTTGTGATGTGCAGCTTGAAACCGCTTCCCTGATGATTTGATTTTATAACTCGACATTTGCCCCATTTTTCTCACTCTGTTGTCTTACTACATTTTATGTATCTCTGAGTCACTTTAAATCCTTTTTTTGGAAGAAGTCTGAGAAGAAATAAATAGATCCATTAACTTAAATTGTATTTGAGAACCATGCTATGCGATTCAGATGGTGGAATTATAGTCATGGTTGGTGTTTCCCGAATGCCTCTGAGCTGGTACCTAGAAAGGAAGGTTTCTTAAATCTGGCTGAGGAAGGATGGTTGGCCCACCTGAGAGGCCAGGGGGATCCATATGAGCATTTGGTCTTTGAATTAATTCTCCCCTAGATTTCATATGAGCCAAATGCCAGAAAAAGAAATGTCATAGTAACAGCAATATTTTTCTAATACTCCATCACTTCTTTAATAACCTTTGAGTTGATCAATAGCTGAAACAGGTGTTTCTAGGCTACTCGGTAAACATTTCTAGGGCATTTCTGCTGTTTCCTGCCCTTTTCCGGAACTTTGCTCAGCAGACATAATGCAGGGAGGAGAGTAGACACATGCCCTGTTCATGGTATTCATCCTGGTGTATATTTATATTCACATCATTTCACGTTCAGGTTTTCAGACCATTCATCTAATGCTGGCTGATGGGTCTTTGACTTCTTGATATTGGGAACAATATTTTTTGTAAAAAAAAAAAAAAAGCAACCAAAATATAATTAGATATTTCCAGGTTGGTAAGCACCACCATTTATTTTATTCAAAACCTAAGTGCAGAAGGCATGAACTTGATTTCCTTTTCACTGGTTGGCTGAACTCTGCTGGTAGGAAAATGGTCATTGCGTTGCTATGGGAGAATGAGGTTACTGTGGGGCCATTAGACTTCACCAACCCTACAGGACCCCAATTGGCTGGGCAGGAAGGTGGGTGCAATGCATATAGAGGTCCCTGATAAGAGCTGGACCCACAGAAACTCACAAGCTGCAAGAGCGATGCCCATCACTGGCCACCTTCTCTGTGCCCAGTCCATCCCTGGCCTTCAGGAAGTAAATGTGTAGCAGAATGTCTTAAAATACTCACTCAAGAACCCCACAAATACCAGTGAAATCCCATAGAACTGATGTCTTCAATACATTTCCTTTATGATCTGGGCACAAGTTAACTAGTAAGTATGGGTTTCTCTGCCTGCAGTTACCTGGAGAACGTGACAAATTGAGGCTCTTTGCCCCTTCCTGGACCTTGTGAATGACATCACTAAGTGGCCTTTTTAGACCCTACTCTTCGTAATGTAATTCCCCATCAAAATGTGGGGTTTATTGGCCATAATTGAGCTTGCCAATCGAGCCTGAAATTCATTCTGAACCTATGCAGACCTTCCCACCACTGCCTGTGGCCCCAAACAGTGTCATACAACTTACCTTTTAGACCAATGAGTAAGAAACAAGGTAAGAAATGACAGAATGTCAGGAGAGGTTGTGGAGACAGAGCATCTCAGGGAACGCGTGGAACCAGTCCAGAAGCCCAGGATCAGAGACCTAGCTAGGGTACGCCTTGTGCCCAGTGCACCTTGCAAGGCATTTCAGAAGCACGTCAGCCCGGGCCTCCTCCATCTAGCTGCCTGCAGCCCCCCTCACCCCCTTTCCTTAGCCAGCCAGTGCTGCTGTGGGCACTGCCTCCTCCCTCTCTCCGCGCAGTTGCACATGGGGCATGAATATTTAAAGACCTCTTGCCAGCCCAGCCACAAACAGAGAGAGCACTGTGGTCCTGGGTTGCCCCGTCTCCACCACAAGCTACTACCTGCAGGAAACTAGAGAACCACTTATCATATATTCTGATTTTATTTTATTATTATTTTTATTTCGTTCAAATAATTAAAGTTGCCACCAGGGAGGGGAGCCTTACAGTGGCTTCCATGTGCTCACTTGCTGTCAGCCCTGCTCAGCTTTGAGACGCACGCCGATGTGTCTAGAGTTGCAGGTGCTGGTAATAATGCGGACAGGAGGGTAGAAGGGGTCTTCTCCGCCCCTCCCCGCACCTCACACGTCCTAGAGGCCTGACTGTCTCAACAAGCCCTGTGTGGTTTGAAATTCTGTCTTATTTGAATAGCCTGCCTCTGACTAGAATAATTTAAGCTATGTTCTCAGGGCAGAACAAGGCCCTAGGAGAAAAAGTGGCCTTCCTTCATTTTCTTTCCCCTCCAAAATATGGAAGCAATTTTCCTTCTGAGAGCTGCTGGAAATCAGGGACCCCAGGAAATAGCTGGTGACTCACCAGTTTTTCTGATGGTCAGGTACCAGCTACTGATTTTCTTACCTCACCAAACCCAGGGCCAACTTTCTCCTCACCCTAAACACACACACACACAGACACACGCATGCACGCAAACACACACTGGCATACACACAGACAGCATGGAAGTCAGCCAGGACCCTTCCACCCTGACTCCAAGCCCATGTGATTAAAAAAAAAAAAAAACAACTTTCAAGGCAGAAGGCACGTTGAAGTTCTCCTCCGAGTCCGCATGGGCAGGCTGGTCTTGAGAGAAAGGAACCCACACTGTGTGTCATTAAACTCAGCAAATGTGGCCCTGAGGGGCATAGAGGGGAAGAGATTGGCACCTGAAATTGCCCTCTGCCGTGGATAAATCCAGCTCAAATCCCTCTAAGGAAAAGTCTCCTGCGGCAACAGCGCCCAGAAGGCTGGGGCGGGGCGGGGGGTGGATTTTTTTTAGCAAATTGCTCTCTGGTTGATTTTGTAAGACTTTTCAGAGTGCTGGTGATGGTTCCTGGAAAAGGGCCCTTCCTTCCCCTCCAGTTTTTCAATGTGACTCAGAAGCAGAAGAAGCTGCGGTTGGAGTCGCGGCTGTGCTGATTGGGTCTATTTAAGCTCGCTCCACTTCTTCCCTGCAGGCAGGCAAATAGGACTCGCAGGATAGAAAAAAGAGGAGAACTTTTCTGACTGTTGTGTTTTGAAAGTTTATTAAACCAATGGTAAATCCCCTGTGGAAAGGTTAAAAAAAAAAAAGGAGAAAAAGAAGTAATAATGATAATTACAAGATGGCTTGAGGTAGAGGAAAAACCAGAAGCAGGAGGACTCTGCCTGGAGCAGCCACCACAAACCTCAGCAAGGTGTGGCCCAGGGGATGAGCAGGAGCATTTCATTCAGTGCGCTGTACAGGGCAGATCTTCCATGTCGGGGCCTGCCTACCTGTCATCAGGGTCAGGCATCTGGGCCGCTCAAGGGACAGGAGCACCCTGTCTCCAACGCCAGGAAAAAAAATGTAGCCAAGACTCAAGCCAACAAGAGCAAGTCAAGACCAAACCCAAGCCTCATGACTCGGAGCTTTTTCCTAGCGCACTGTCCTGCTGGGGTGGGTCCTTCCTCCTCAGCTTAGAGCCTGAAGGGCATCGGGCCGGTGTCGTGCTCGCTCCCTGCTGCGGATTCCTCACGGCTGGGACACTGTGTGCTCTGTTCTTAGCCTCATGGGGTCACTGCTGTGAGCCAGGCAGGAAGCAGAGGCTACCCCAGGCTCCAGGCTTGACTCCAAATCAGGGATTATTTTCTGGATCCCATCTACCTTCCCCACAGAACATGTGTCCACTTAGGGAGAAGGAAGCTACCTGCTTCTCCCCTTGCTCTACTTACTCATTCTTTCCCATGTTGTGGCTGACCACTGACCAGTGCAAGAATAAGATATTCCCCATCAGGGTGAACACACAGCCAGGCCCTGCTCTTGTGTGGCCACAGGGCTGGGTGCTTTGTGGTGACTGTGGAAATTTTCTTTGTAAATTGTTGGGGACCAGTGCCAAGGTAGAGGAAATTCCAGCGCAGCATCTTCTGGGTCTCTCCTCCCCGCATGCCCCAGCTCCTTGGGTCAGGTAGCTAAGGCAGAGCTCCCATGGATATGTCAGGCCCCATCTCATCTCACACTGGGACCTCTCTGCAGTAACAGGAGGGTCATGGCCCCAGGAGGAAGGAAATCCAGCTTCAGTGTTTGCCTGAATGAGGAGCAATCCAACTGGGTTGTCTTCACACTCGCTATTTTTTGCACTTGAAGCAGGTCTTTGGGAAGCACCATTTGGAAAATGCCCTCCGCCTACAATGCTCCTGGGTCAGGACCTCATGCTGGATATGTGACATCCACCTGGGTTGTCTACCCTCTGCACAGGAGGACATAATTTTGAGCCCATCAAGAAGCACAGGGTGCCTCTGGCTCACCCAGAGTGGTGCTGACATCTGGAACAAGTCAGAGCAACTTGGTCTCATAGGCCAACATCTATGACATCTCCCATGTTCAGCAGACTCTAACAGGCCACATGGAGCCAGGACAGAAAGAGTTTTCACCAAGGGAAAAGAGGTCACAGAGGCATGGAGGAGTCCCACCTCTTTCTAGCCAGGAGACCTTGAGGATAGTGCCTCACTCTTCTTAGCACTGTCAAGAAGAAAAGTGAGACACAAATAAAAACTGCCCTGCCTAGATCTAGACACACCTCAGTGCTCACTAAACAGCACACATGGTTCCTGCTACTCCACTGCTTCTAGGACCACTGACAGACACCTGTGACCCAAGGTCCAAGATCAAGACTGAGGCCTACCCTATTCAAGGAGCCTGAGTCAGAGAACTTGACCTCTGCTCTATCCTGAGTGGCCTGGCAGGAGCAGAGGTAGGGGCAGTGCCCAGCTCATTGACTAGGGCCCAAGGAAGTAGCAGATGTGCCCCAGTGGCCCCCGTCCCCCATCCACAGCAGTTCCTCACTCTACCTTGCATGGGGCTAGGAAGTATCCTCTCCCAATCTGGAAATCCCTTTACCCTACTGCCCTCCCCTACCCTGGAAGTGGACAAGGAACAGTAGCTGTTTATCTCTATGGAGCCCCAGTGTGTTGCGGGGAGGCCTTCCTGACCCCTTTGAAGGTCTGCAGTACTGTCACTCTCTTTCAAATATAAGATAAAGTCTCAGGGAAGGAGCCCTCATCTGCACACAGCTGGTCACATGCAGCAAAGCATCCTTAAGATGTAAGAACAACTCTGCCTCCTGCAAGGAGATGGGAGAGTTGCTGGAAAGGAGAGGAACCCTCTACCGAGGAAACCAAGGCAAGGAGAGAGTCCCGCAAGACAGCACACGGCAGCACGTGGGAGGCCTAACTGACCTATTAAAAATCCCTTGTTTAACTTTGAAATCGATGCCCATTTTATATTTTGTTCCCAGACTTGCCTATTTGTTTCCATTTAAAAGCATGGCTCATTACTAAATATTGAATAGTTAACGCTCTAGGAAGATATATCCTGTTGGGCTTATGGCTTTGAAGACCCTCAAGAAGACCTGAGAGGCAAACTGATCCCAGTTTAAGAAGCCTGAAGGAAGGGTCCCAGCCCTCACTGCCTTTTTCTGAAGCCCCAAGGTCTCTTCACCTTGAATGACCCCCCGCCCCTCATCACGATGAGGTCAGTAGATGGTACACCTTGAAGGATGCCTGCCTTGCCATGGTCACCTCTGAAACCAGTCTCGTCTATGGCTATCCCTTCCCTGACCTCTGACACTGATAGCACATCTGAAAAGCCCTGGGTGACTTAGATAATAGTAGCTCCCAACACTCCCAGTGGTGACAGTAATCTCAGAAAGCCTTTAACTGGTGCCCAGGTATGTACCACTTTGCATTGGAGAGCAGGGGGAGAGATGGGGAGTGGTCCTGGAAGCATTTTCTAGATGACTTTTCCTGAAGACTCATTGTATGTGTCTGGGGTTTGGGGTCCCACTTTAGGGCTCTAACGCAAACAGCCCATGTGCCTGTGATAACATCCTGGTGATAAGAATCCCCAACATGTCAAGGATTACAGAACCTTGCCACGTGCCCTGTGAGTGAATGATGTCTTTTCCATCCTACAGATGAGGAGCTGAGCTGGGCCAACATGTAACACACCTGACTTGTTCTAAGGGCAGATATACAGTCTAGAAAGATTAGGAGCCGGGAAGGAAGGCAGAGAAGGGCCGTGGTAGGGGGTGAATCAGCATAGTAGGTTCTGATTTCAAGCCCACCATGTGACCAGCCACACCAGGAGCGATACCAAAGGAATTAAGGGTCTCTTTGGAGGGATTGTGCAAGACGGAAGCTAAGAAAACTTATTCTGAGTTTGAAAGATTCTGGTCTTCGGGTCACTTATAAATCTCTCAACTACATTATATTGAAAGAAAGCCAAAAGTCTTCATTAGAGCCCTCAAATCCCCTAACTCTTTTCCCCATAAGAGAAAGAAATCTTCTCTTAGGGCTGGAGCAAGAGATGTTTAGTATCTGGGAAACCAACTCTAGATGTGTCTTTAAAAATATTGATCTCGTAGAAGGTTGGCTCTGTGCTAAGCATTTCGCCTTCATTTTCTATTATCAAAACAGGCTTGTAAGAAATCGTAAGCCCCATTGACTAATTCAAAAATCGGAGGCCAGAGAGCTGGCTGTCTTGCCCAAGGTCACCCCTAGCCAGGGGCACAGCCACAATTCAGACTAGATCTTTCCAACTCCAAAACCAAATCTATAACCATTATCAGTCACTAGACTGGACTCACCCACCTGAGTTTAATTCCCGGCTGTGCCGCGCTTATGAGCCATCTGACGTCAAAGAAGTCACATCTATTAATTAGGGATTTTTAAAAAAGACCTGTTTAGTTGCTGTGTAAGACTGTCACCAGCATCAGATGAAAATGTGGACGTGCTTTGTACCCTTTACAGTGGTTCAGGAACGGCAGTAATTACTATCACCCTTCTTCCTGCCTTCTGCAGACGCGGGGAAATCACTGCTGCCAACAGTGTGTTCTCGCTTCTCCTCTCAGTCCATTAGCAGCGTGTGGGCAGGATGGCAGAGTTATTTTTCTAGTAGTGGCACCAGGAGAACATACCCAATAGATCCACTTAATCAACAATTAATTCATCGATTTATGGCACAGCCCCTCAAGCACAGGAGCCAGTGAGCAGACTCCATCGAGTCTCAAGGAACCGACACATGTGGCCCTACTGAGATTTCGGAGCCAAAGTCATTCTCACCTCAGCATCCAGAGCGAGGTGGCCACTGGAGCCCAGCGTTCTGTCCCCCCTTCCTGTGATGTGGTTGCCTCTGCCAGAATACAGGCTAATGGGCTGAAGTAATCAACAGCTATTGTAACTGCAGTCGGACATAATTAATTTAATACCTTTGAGCCATTCAAAATTAATACCTCCCCCATTACATGATGAAACTGGCATATGAAGAATTATTGTCAAGGCTCAGGAGTGTGAATAAACTCTCCCCTGACCCTTGGAACAGGCTTGAGTTCCAGGCAAAAGCAGCGTGTTAATCATGACCCTCATGGCCTCCACTGGTGATTCTTACAACCCATCAGTGTGGCCTCTGTCCAGAGGAGCGCCCTGGTGCAAATGCATACTCTCCCAGCTGTCAGGGAATGGACATTCCTGGGGCCTCTGGGCTCTGCAGACACCCACATGCCTCCCTGAGTCCACTTTGCCCAGCAGCTGTCCATGAAAGTTTGGAAGTTTCATTGCATGAAGTAGATCCTATTTGCCAGCAAGAGGATTACAAAGCGACTCCTCAGAACCAGCTCCAGTATAAATACTGAGGCACAGAGAAACAAAACTGTTGGCCCAAAATCACATTGTTATACTGTACTCAGAAGAAAAGATCCCCTTTTTCTTTCCTGAGCAAAGATTATTCTCTAAGGAAACCAGAAATACAAAACTGGGCTAATTCTTTTTTGGCAGTACTGGGACTCGATCCTAGGATCTTTACACTTAGCTATATCTTCAGCTCTTTTTTTTTTTTTTACTTTTAAAAAGAATCTTGCTTCTTATCTCTAAATTGCCCAGACCTGGCTTGAACTGGAGATCCTCCTGCCTCAGCCCCCCAGAGTGCTGAAATCACAGGCATGTTCACCAGACCCTACTAGACTGAAAATCTTAACATTTTAATATGGCTTAATTCACCCCCTCATATCTCTATCTTCTTCTGATTTTTTGTGAACTATTTTTCTATAACACAGTAGTTCCTTTCCAATTCAGGAGAACAGAGCTAACTTGTTTTTCTTAATCTAAGCCCTTCACTCATATAATCTAATTAAAGTCCTGCAATGGATCTCCAAGTGGCTCCATTTGGTTATATCCATTGGAGGACATCAGGAAAATACAATAAATTATGAACAAAAAAGGTGAAATTGCCCACAATCCTACCCCACGAAGACAATCCCTACTAGGGTTGGCCCATTTCCTTCCAGACAAGTGTTTACTGATTTGAGTATAAATAACCACAGATAAACATTTGTATAAATTTGGTACCATGCCGCACTAGTGTTTATGCCTTCTTTCTTTACTTACTTTTATAATTTGTACTTTATATTTTATATTTTACTTTTATATTTTATATTTTGTATATTATTCCTCATAAGCATTTTTTCATAGTTATATATCCTAAATTTAGTTATTTAATAGTTTTTTTCTAGTTACCAAAAGTCACTGGTGTTCACTGGGAAAAAAAAAATTAGAAAAGATTCGTAAAGGAAAATGGATATCTGTAGCTTTATGATGGATATATGTAGCTTTATTAATTTTTTTACGTAAAAACTTCGTGTTTCATCTCCATGTTTTTAAAGGGGCAGCAGGGCTGTTTGACTGGGTGTGCCCTGACTTTGATGTGATACCTCAAAATGACATCAGGTGGCATCTTCAGGAAGATCTTTTTACAATGCCTCCAGCATGACCAGGCATCTAACATTGCAAGTCTTTGCCAGTATCACATTTTATTTGCTTGTTATAAAAAAAAATCTGCATCCGGCCAGCTTCTTGCTGTGTTGCGTTGATTTTTCATTAGACTATTTATAGCTGCAGAGTTGGTGTTTATTTTTTCCCAGATGAATTAGAAGATGTTGAATAAAAACATTGGATTTTGCAGTGAGTCAATATTCTCAGCTAAAGTTAATAAGATACCACATTGAAACCAGAGAACTTTTAAAATCATACCCGGAGTCACAACCCCGTGGCCTCAACCTTTATCAAGAGCTTGCTCCGATGTCCTTGGTAACGTTTCTAAAACTGGCCATCCAGTGTGCTGGCCTTGACACGTGAAGCATCCAGGATACCTGTTCCCTCTCCCCTAGACAAGCTCATATATGCGTGTCTCTGTTTATTTCCCTTTATTGATGTGAGAGTCACACTGGAACATCCATCCTTGATTTTGTCTCTGCTATTGCGACTCCTGCAGCTCTTCAGAAATTGGGAAGGAGACAGCAGCCCCATCCCCAGCATCTCCTCCAATTTGGGAGAGTTACATGCAGTGTGGACATGTATTTGATACCACTGATTTTCTTTTCAGTTCCACATCCTATTATAATATTTTCTTATGGGTCCAGGAGATTGATCTGAAGCTGCCACGAGGTACCCATAGTAAGCACGGATCATATTCTAGACATAAAATTGCAGTAATTACCTCTGGAGGAGGAAAAGGCCATGAGAGAAATAATAGCATTAGTCCCGGCCACGATGCGGCTGCTGCTTTACATACAGGACTTTAATTAATAAAATGACAAACGCTGCTACCACATAATTGGAAAGTCTATCGGGCCCTACCAAGAGGCAGAGAAAAAAGGCCCTTGTGGAAGGGCCAGCTGGAGCCAGGAGATGTAATTGCTGGTGGTGGGCTACTGGTGGTATCGCTTCTCACTTGTCTCTCTTGCTGTCTGCATAGAAAAGAGTTTATTAGTGAAAAACTGCTACTTATAACCTATATCTAAGATGTGTCCAGAAGGATCAAAAATTTTACTGTTACAAGCACCAACAAGTGTGATTTCCCATTAGTATAATTGCAGGCTTGTGTGAAATCTCTCATATTTGTGTGAGTACACACACACACACACACACAGCTGCTAATTGTGCCACAGAGACAGTGCCTTCAAATCCACCATCCCCCTAAACCATTCAATGTTAAAGTATTTCTCAGGTAAGATCTTACTAAAATTTACATTCTGATTTAGTCCAAGGCCCAATAAGCTCCTGGGAAGGCCAGCATTACTGGCCCCCAGGCCACATGTTGAGCAATAAGTTTCTAGAACAGTTTCACACATGCCCCAAAGCATCAAAGACTCTCAATCTAGCTTGCATGTATGTAGCACTGCAGGTAGAGGGTACAGAGCACAGAACTTAGTTTGGACTCCATGTTTCCAGCACATGGGCTTCTTTAAGCTTTGGATTCTTCCTCCGAAAATGGGCATAGTAATACCCACATGCAGGAATGTGGTTTTAAAACCACATACACATAAAACATGTGGTTATAAAGCACATAAGTGCTTAGTGAAACTTTCTGGTACTCAGTTGTCAGTTAATAAATGACTTCATATCCCGGAGTCCACCCAGCTAGAAATCGGTATTAAGGTCGGATTCCAAGACTATTTTGTTCTACTATGGGCAGAACCTGGCTGTCAAGATCAGGCTGGGTGTCCTTGGTGTGGGTACCTACATATGATGCTGTCATCAGGGCTCTTCCACCTGGACGGGATAGAGGAGAGGGAGGTCTTTGGAAGGGACTTGAGCCTGCCGTCTGCTTTAGGATCACAGTTGTCTATGCCTTTAGACACAAATAATTAACAGGAGATTAAATAACCCTTCGCGTAAGTCATTAAGAAACCAGTGAGAATCTTACCGTTTGGTCCAAGAGGAGAGTCCTGGCTCAGGTCATTTCTTTCTGCCCTCAGCCCAGGAGTGTCTCATTTTGTGAGTTGTTCTCCATCTTCGTCTGGAACTGTTATGATGGCCCCATAGGAGAGAATTACCCTCTGTATATCCTGCTGGTGGTGGAAACACTTTAAGCCATAGTTTCGTGATTAAGAATGACTTTGTACTTAAAGTTCAAGGTGAAAACAGATCCCTTACTGAGAGGGCCATTTACTTCCTGCACTAAGCAACCCTGTCACCCTGGTGTTCTCCACCCAGCCTGCACTTTAGAAGCACCTGGAGGAAATGTAAAGCCTGCTGACGTCCAGAACCTGCCCAAGGGGACTTCAGCCAGAATCCCTGAGGTGGGACCTGATATCAGCATTTCAGAAAGCTCCCTCCATGATTCTGATTTGCAGCCAAGGTTGAAAACTCCGGGTTTCACCATGATATTCATAACATTCTTTATCTCATTTAGTCTTTATCAGCACCTTTTAAAGTGGGCAGGAAAGGTATGGTTATGGTTATAAGTTTTTCTCCAACAAAATAATAGCCCAGGGGAGATAAGCACTAGTCTTACGGTCACCTAGTTAATGGACTTTAACTTGGCACACAAACTCCCCGGTCTGCTATAGTCAACAAACCAGAAAACCAGGTTGCATGAGAATGAGCACCGATGCAAAGGACAATAGTAGAAAGTGGAAGGAAGGTAGAAATTGGGTCATAAGGGTGCCCAGGCCAGGCCCGGAGGCTGCTATCAAGTTGATGCTTCTCTGCAGATTCTGACTCTGTAGGTTGGGGCCCAGGCCAGAGTTTCCAGGCAAAATCTGGAAGTCGCAGCTAAGTGGACCAGGAAAGACAATAGATTCTAGACTGCTCTGTCTTGAGCATGAGCATGTGTCTGGTGTGTCACCTTACCAAGGACTCAGGGATGGACAGAATTCATGGAGCCAACACACGTTTACCAGCTGTGTACTCACCGGAGGTTGTAAAGCTTATGCCAAACCTTTTGTGTCTATCCCTAGAAGCAGACATTGGGAAACTCAGTACACACTTCGGCTTGAGTTGTGTCTGTATCGTATATGTTTTCTGCTTAAATATAAATGGGGACTTTATAAGGAGAAAGGAAAAGTAATTTTTTAAAATTTTTTACTATATGCATAGTCTCAACAGTTGGGGCAAGTGACTGTCTTGACCTAACGCCTGACTGTCTGATGTCCAGTGCTTTGCCTTGTCTTTTGCTTTGACTTTCAAGTGACTCCAATTATTTCACCTTTTGCTACACTCAGAACACTTGTAGTTATTAAGTTCTGACTTCTTGGCCAGATAACAAACTCCACGCAGACAAAGAAGACACACAGAGTAAGTGTTCAGAGAAAGGGTCTCGGTGGCCCTCCTCAGGGAGCTGAGGATGTCATCGCCTTAGCGCCAGTTCTTGGTGGCCAACCCAGTGTTCCTTCCTCTTTCTTTCTCCTTCTTCTTCTCTCCGTCTCCCCCTCTCTATCGCTCCCACTTTGCCTTTGTCCTCCTTCTCACTCTCTCCTTCCCGTCCTCTCCCTGATTGGCCTAAATAATATGCAGCAAGACGGTCCATGGCCCCCGCAGGACATCCCAGCCATGTCCCACTGACGGGCTGGTGCCACCAGCAGCCTCGGCTTCAAACTGAAAATGTCCTTAGTGAAACTGAGCATTGGACAGGTTAGAGCACAGCCAGGTGACTGAAAAGTAGGGGTTCCTCTCCCCTTTTGTAAAACCTGGTCCCCAGAAGGCAGGAAAGTACATAGGAGCCTCACAGGCTGGAAAGTCGATGCACTGTCCTTGAGAGGGGCATCCGGGAAAGACAGGAGCAGCTGCCTGTGCGTGTGTAGCTTTCTGTTCTTTCTGACATTGATCAGCCGTACCGGGTGCCTTCACTTGACAGCTACTGAACACAAAATAAAAAAGACGGACCTTGACGGACTTGTGGCCCAAGGGCAATGAGGGCAGGGAGAAAAGATGAGGCAGCAGGGCTGCACCCACAAGGGCCCTGGTAGCTTCAATCACAGGACTTCAGAGTAAGAGAAAGTCATTTCTGGGAGGAATGATAAGGATTCTTGGGAAGCAAATAGATTTCCTTTTTTTTTTTTTTTAAGTGGAAAGAAGGAAAGAGAGTAGAGAAAATAGAAGCAGCATAGTCATGAAGGCAGAGAAAGGGAAGGCAGGTATAAATGCTGCAGAGGAGGAGTTGGAGGAACCCCTGGGTGTGCAGCCCCCTGAGGAAGCCACTGGGTGAAAACTCCGCCAGGCACTGCCGCGCATCAGGCCGGTCCACAGTGTCACCTGCAGTTCCCTAGCCACTCTGAAACCAAGACGCTGGCTTAGTAAGCAAATGGCCAACCAGTCAACACTTCAGTCCTTAAAGTCACGGCTTCTCTTCCTTCCTGTCCCCGCCACAGTCAGCCGATGGCAGATGGACAGTCCGCAATCAGGTCAGTGGCTTCTCTGCTTCTCCGCAAGTTTCTCCTCCTCTCGGTCTTCTTGCTGACCTCTGACGCAGGAAGAGAGAGAAGCAAGGAGAGCTGGAACAGTCTTCCTTGACTGGAACTGCTGTGGCGATGTGGCACTTGTATCTTCTGGCTGTGACGAGTGTTTGCAGCTTACTCCTCCTCACGGGGCACATCTATGGTTCCTTTGGAGATCTGCCTTCCTCCCCACCTGGGACAAGGAGTCTTTCCTCTTGACTAGAGCCTCTACATGTCCATTACAGGTGGTCACTTCCTTCTCCTTCCGCCTGTGGACATCTCAAGACACCAGCGGCTTCTTTCTGCTGTGGTCTGTTTACTCTTCACACAGGCCTCTTGGACAGGATCTAAAATGACCCACATGGTCCCCGCCTTAGACCATATGCCACCTTGCTCATGCATTTCTTTGCCCCAGCACTCAACGCTGCCACCTCGTACGTTTTGCTGTCACAGCAGCTAACAAACCCCCAGTTCAAACTTCAGATTTTCCAGACAGGAGAGAGACACACCCTCACTATGCTTCCCAAACTACAATAGATAAGCGTCAAGTATCCCATGTGGCATCACAAGACCATTCTCTCTTGACTGAGGAGGAAGAGAGGGCTCCTTAGCAGGAGAGTGAGACAGAACTCATAATTTGCCAAAAGCGTGTTCCAAAACTGTTCTTGTTGAACAATCAGCTTTTCTAAACCCAAAGTATGGGAAAGAGGTTAGAACTGTGTAACCCATTTTCTCCCACTTGTCTTGAAGGTCCTGTGTCTTCACACTGTCATCCTTCCCTCTGAACATGCTATGTTCCAACTCAGTGCTCCAGCCAACACTTCTTTTCAGCTTTTTGTCCCACTATCCATTGCCTCAATCGTCACTGCAACCCTCTAAATAGATTAAACTGTTCCTATCTCAGGAAACAAGAGCTGAACTTTAGAATGATTAAATACCTTGACCAAAGTGGCAAAAAAGAAATGGGTTTTCAATCCAGACTGCTCTGGTTCTAGAGCTCTTACACCTTGCTAGAATGGAAGACGCTTGTGACTTAGCGTAAGTGCTCAGTCAGTATTCATTGAATGGCTGAAGTTTGATTTCCTTAGAGTCTTCAGAAACTTGTTGTGTTGATGGTCCAGTAAGGAGTGAAAAGCTGTGGGAAGATGCTGAGCTCTGAGTCACGGATGACAGTGGTAAACAGGAAAATACGGCCAAGGGATACAAAAGAATTCAGAAGGAGCAGAGAGGGAGAGGGAGAGGCGCTTTAGGAGGCCATGGGGGAGAGTTTGGAGGTAAATTATAAGGAATTCAATGGGACCTACTTTGTTAAAGTAATGAGGAAACAAAGGTAGAATCCCGGTCGAAAGAATTTAAAGAGAGAAGAGGAAACGGATCCCAGCTGTCCAAGATCTTAACATCCAAATGGAGACACAGAAGTGAGTGCAAGCCATAGAGGGTAACAGAGTCAAGTAAAGGGAGTTTTTCCAGAGTGAGCAGAATCTGATCTTTATAGAGGAAGAGGCGGGAGGTAGAGAGACTAAAGCAGCTGAAGGATGGACGGTAAACCCCGGAGGAGCAGAGGTCGGGAGAGGTGAGAAGGCGTGCTGCTGGCAGAAAAGAAAACCAAGGGTACACCTTCCTCTGAGACAGAAAAGAGAGACACAAAGTGAGTGAGCCCAAAGGAGAGAGAAAGAATGAGCTGGCTCACAGAGATCTTCACTGTTGCCACAGATCTTTCTCTCAGTAAAATGGAAATCAAATTAGTGGATCAGGATTTGGGGACAAATAGCTGTAAACCACAGTATCGGAGGGAGCATTTGAACCCTTTGCTGTACGTGTGTATCCCGAAAGCCAATGTGGAAATCCATGAAGGATCACTACATAACCAATCACCCAGGCCAGCGAGGTGCAACATCCTGCATTTAGAGAAGCCCAAATGACAAGGTTCTTTGGCCAAAAAACAAGAAGAAAGAAGGTGGCTTATGTCAGGTATGAGCCCAAGCAAGGCACACATCACCGCATGTGCTGGTGGCTGAGAGATTACAGTCTATAATCATGGCGTCCCAACAGGAAAGAAAACCAAGGTCCCCCTTTCCAATCATCCTGGGAGGTTTTGAAGGTGGACAAGGGGAAATGGGGAAAGTGCAAGGGAAGGGGTGTGGTTCCACATCAGCCTGCCTAGGCAGATCAGGCCCTAGGGACTCTCATGCACAGGCGTGGTCTTATGACTGGTGGTGCTTCACCTCTTCCGTGACATAGTAAGGCGACCATGAGTCAGGAACTAGGAGACAAAGAAGTGGTGATGTACAAGAAGCAGGTCTTCAAATTTTGAGAACCAGAGACCAGGGGGTACCATAGCTGATCAGAACTCCTACTTTATCCTTTCTGCAATGTCCATTTTATTTAAAGAGATGTGCAGGAATATTTTAAGCAATGAGACGATGTGGTTGTCTTAAAATTATAGGTGTTGTTTATAGATTATTCCCATCACACACACAACCTCTGATTTGAAACAAAATGAGCAGAGACTCTGTTCAGGGTACCACATCTGAATGCGACTATATTGAAACTTTCTTTGAAATATTATTAGTTATAATTCCCTCTCAAACCTCAAGGGAATATGCCATAGAAACCATTGATAAAAACACAGTGAAAACATGATTGTAGCTTCTTTTTGGCCTCCTCGGCCTGGAAGACAGTTATAGTAAAATCTTGTTGGACCTTTGCCTACCAAATCATAGGGTCTCCAGTTAACAAACACCGTGTGCTGAGCAAGCAAAATTATTAGAGTTTCCGGGTGGAAGGAATAAAAGTCTATGACACCTGAATCTCTAAGAGAAAATGAAGTAAAATAATCACTTGAATAAGGTCACAATGCGAATTAGAGCTGTAGACAAAAATCTCTGTCTGATCTTTAGGAAGTTCATTGAATACCCCACTTACCTACCTCAGAAGTAGATGCTTGAGATATCAAGATGAGCCATCATCAGCCTGAACAAAGCCCCAGAACTGGCCCCTGTTTGGAGCTTCCCAGCTCCTTGAACTTTAATGAAAGCCACTTTGGGAGACAGTGAGTGAGATCAGGTGGTGCCCCTGCCACCACTGGGCCAACCTCAGCTAAGTCTTGGACAAAAATCCTTCAGGCAGGAATTGAGAATTCGCAGAAGCAGCTGTAAGGTTTCTTTTCAAACTTAACACCTTGTCTTCTGGCTGTCCTCTCCCTCGCAGCTCAGAATGTCCTGGCTCATCCGTGGAGCCTTAAGGGGAAACGTGTCCTTGGTGCTGGTGGAGAATAAAACCGGCAAGGAGCAAGGCAGGATGGTCTGGCATGTGGCCACCAATGAAGGCTTGAGCTTGTGGCAGTGGACAGTGCTTCCTCTCCTCAACGTGTCCGACAGGTGAGCCTCCACCCATCCCCTCTACTCCCTTTCTCTGCAGTTGCATGCCGATGCGGGCCAAATCTTCCTTCTCCCGTGCTCTTGACTCTAGACCAGTGATGGCAAAGCCTTTAGAGCTTTCAATGAAACATCCACTGTGGTATGCTTGCCCTAGACAGATGCGTGTGCACACATGCACACACACACACAGATATGCACACTTTCTACAGGTCACTGAGACCACAACATCCTCCAAGGCATTTTGGTACCAGCGAGAACTCATCTTCTCCTCTCACCTGGCCTGATTGGCTGCCTACAATATCTACAGGAAGAAATAAAACTGGGTAACTCACTTTGCTCCCCAATGGTAATCAGGCTTTATGAGTATATAGCACTTTCTATCTGACGAATTTTTGCCTTACTTTCCCCATTTGACATTTTTTTCCTTGTATTTTTTTAACTGTGCATTAGTTTCCTTTGAGACAAGAGCAAAGGTTTTATCCTCAGCTGTCCATTTCTGTCCTCTTCTGAGGGAAAATCGAAGAGGTAATATACCTGCACATAGGCTTCAGGGCCAGAGCTGACACCCAGGGCTGACTGAGTCACGTCCTGAGGCAGACTGGTGAAGGCAGATGGCAACTTCTTCAGCAAAGAGAAAAAGAACTCCTGCAAAGATCCTGGTTCCTATTTGGATTATGTCACTAATGACCTCTGTGACCTTAAGTAAGATCCTTATTTCCTTGAGCATGTTTCCTCATCTTTAAACAGAAAGGATTGCGCTAGAAAATCATTAGCTCTGTGGGCTCTGAAGTGGAATAGTGACCTGCGGGCTTCAGCTGCTACTTGTATCCCCAGGCTGGCACTGTTCTGCCACCTGCAGTCAGCCCTGGCACAGCAGCACTTCTGGGATGCTCTGCTATGTCTTATGGATGGTTGGTGCTGACCCCTGTTCCAGACCAAAAAGGAATTCTTTCTATGAAGGAGACAGATAAATGGACTAATCAGGAAACCCAACTTTCATAAGCTAAACATAAAACTCAGTAATTCAAAGTATCTTCTGCATTTGTTTCCTAAAACAAGCACATTATCATCCTAGTGAATCTACCTTTGAAAAAGGAAGGCCAAAGGCTGGAGGGAAGTGGGTGGTGCTGGCTGGCATGCAGGAATCTGGGTTTCAGACTCGTCCTGCACATCACAGAGTCTGCACCCTCCAGTGCGTGTGACAGAAATTCTGCTGTCATAGGAAGGAGGCACCGTCCTTACTGAATGTCAGCTTATGCCTCCAGATGTGCGTGGGTTAATGATCAAAGCTCGCGCACATCCTGAGGCTGAGTGACCCCAGGACAAATGGATTTAATTAGAGTGGAAAAGAAGGAAAGTGGACACTGCCCACCACAGAGCAGTCTTTTGCTCTTTGGGATCGGGAGGGCTGTGCACAGGAGAGGGAAACATTGAGGGTGATGCCCAGGCCTCCCTTTTGGGAGATGCAAAATTAATTGAAATGAATCAAAGGGTTTTTTCTTTCCTATCCAGTGAGTCCTCTCTCTTTCATAGCCACCCCCCGGGGATTCAAAGCAAGCAAGAAGTTGACGGTGTTCACTCCCATACAGTTTTGTGCAGAGGAGACTTTGCTCTCAGCCTCCCTCCTTCCTGTTAAAGGCTGTTACCAGATTGACATTTTCAATGCTGGTACTGAAACCAAACTTTCCGGTGGGGATTCAGACAAAGACCAGGTTGGTCTCATGATGCTTCATGACCCAGTAAGTGTGCAATTGTAGAAAACAAGAACACCTCTAGTCACAGGGGACCTGCATACCACTGGCTTGCTCTGTGGCTGCAGAGGCCCTCCCATAAACAGAGGTAATATAGGAGGTAGTGAGACCCGAAGCAAACAGAATTGCAGGAGAAATAAAGCCAGAAGTTTTCACTTGCCAAAATCGAACTAAATTATAAAATTCAAGAAGCTATAAGGAAGAAAGTGCATAAGCTTTAGAATCAGACCATCATCAGTTTTAAAGGTAGCTCATCCAATTACTAACCTCTCTGAGCCTCAGGAAGTCAGTGGTTTTCAGGGTGACTTCCAGACTTTTTAATAAGACCTTCGCTTGGGTCCATGCATACTCTGTCCAACCAGCCCCTCCTTGTACGATTCTTCTTCAGGAAAATGATTAATGTTTCAAAAGATTATTCATGTAACTCTCAGGGTCTATGACCAGTGTCTGCAACCCAACAGCTCTTTAGGAATAACTTCGAAGCCCTGGTAAAACTGCCTTTTAAAATGTTATAATGGAAATTGGGGAACCAGGGAGCAAAGGTGATAATAATAATCATACAATTTTACAAGATTGTTATGAGGCTACATAAAATGATTATCAAAAGACTCCATGCATCATGGCTATCGATGAACTTTATTTCCTGCCTCTTTCATCCTTATGCCTTTGGTATGTGGCCTCGTTATTAGCTTATTAAACAAATTACGCAAAGCACAACTGCTCTTCCAAGTCGAGTCATGTTCTATCAAGCAAAAACAATGAAGTTTCCTCTTAGTTTTAGGGAAATAAAGTCTTGGTAAACGTCATTCCATAATTGGTAATAACTGCTTAAAACAACTATAGGACAATTATGATACTGTCTCCCCACTGAATGCCTTCAACAGTTTGGGGTGACCAACTTTGTAATAATAACCAGTTGTTCACCCCCTAGATAAAATGGGATTCTTAGGAATTTGTTATTCCCTCACAGAGAGAAGTCACTAGTGGAGAAAGGGGAGAGACAGATTCTTCTCTTTTCCTGGAGTCCTCAAGAAGAAAATGGGAGAGATTAGAGTAAGCAAATGAATAAGAAAAAAAGAATAATACAGTGGATGGACCACAGAAGCACACTCCTTCCTCTCACCCTCGATGTGAGCATTAACACTGTGCAGTGACCCTCCGTAGGCAACCCCTGGCTCCCTGGCTCCTTCAGAACCTGCTTTGTGGACAGCTCCCCTCCTGTGACAGAAAATTTATCCCCATGCTCTTCCAAATCGCCTCCACTCCCAGGTCCCCCAACTTTCATTATGTTTTTTAAAGGCAGTTTTTTAGGACTTACAAGTTACTCCTAAAGAGCTCCTGGGCTGGAGACACTAGTCACAGCCCATGGGCACTACGTGAATCGTCTTTTGAAACAGTAATCGTTTTCCTGAATTCCTGTTATGTTTAGGGCGCCTTCCACACTCTTCAACAAGACCTTTACTTAGACCCAAGTGTGATCCATCCAACCCTAACTGTACTAGCACCTTCTTATAATCTTCTTCTTCCACTCCACCCAGAACTTCTTTCCTCTCTGCTGATCTCTGCTAAGAATCCTTGCCTTCAGGCTTTTGCACCTGCCATTCTCTCCACTTTAATCTTTTCCCTTTACCTTCCTTGTCTCCTAATTCCACTCTTACTTCACTTTTGGAAAAAGTCTCCCCAAGCCCCCAGACCACATCTATGCTTATTCGATCTTTTCAGGGTTTCTGAGGTCTTGTGTATCACTGTTGCCATGCCTGACACCATAAACCCAGATTGCTCTGAATTGCTGGCATGATGTATTGAGAGAAAACCTGATCCAACAGTACTGGGTGTTTAAATTTTTTAAAGTATTATGGTAAAATACACGTTGCCCCTACTCCCTTTTGGAACACTCTTCCTTGCTTCACACACACTTGTTTTTTAGTTCTCGCCACAATCCAAAGCAGTTCTGAAAGTGCTCTTCCTCCGGTATCTTCACCAAGTGTGATGAGGAAATGAAGACACCATGCTGAGTGCCATCCAGCAGAAAGACCAGCTCATAAGGACACCGCGGTGTGTGCTCTTTCACCCTGTCCACCAGAGCTGGCCCACATGTCTCTGGCTCCACCCTAAGGCCAAAATGACCGTGGAGGGTTGATGTTCTGAATCAATTCAGGACATCGCGGCAGTCAGGACAACATAGCTAACGGTACTTGTGAAAGAGGATTTCCAGAACCGCTTCAAAAAGTAACGAGAACAATGGAATAAGTATCAGTAAGTTCAAAGCGACAGGGGTTCTTTGAGAAGGCTAGATGGCAGGTGTCTTTTACCGTACTCATTTTAATTTAAACGTTCATTGTATTTTGTGATCATAGCTCATATACTCCTAAATGAATAAAATGAGAATTTCACTCGACGAAATCCATATAACATTCATCATCTGTCTAACCTGTGTCTAACCTAAGACATAAAATCACATTGCGTTTATATGGCAAAGTATTCTGTATAGCAAAACAACACTTGTGTTCCATCAGAGGAGCCAAAACAGTATTTATCATCCTTGTGACAAGGAGTTCGCTTTAGGGACTTTCCTAGAACCTGTTCTTTCTTTGTCTCTGGTCACTGTCCAGAGTCTCTGGTCACTTTGTCTCAGAGTCACTTTATAAAAAAGACTTTGATCTTAACTGTGTGCCTATTCCTTGTAACTAGAGAGCTGGAACTGAGCATCTGGGACAAAGGGATGGAGGCAGACTCCTCCTGACACACAGTCATCCTTCTGCAAGAGTTAGTGGCCATGCCGCAGGTATTTAAAAACTGGCAACAGGGAACATTGATCCACAGAATGGTGTTCCTCCTGTCCATTTACAAACAAGCGAAGTGGTAAAAGTAATATAAACGTCACCATTATGAAATTATGGCAGCTCTACAGCCGTACTGTAAAGATTAATGAGGAAAATTTCCAAGCGCTGTGCCAAGATGTTTCGAGCAGTGTCAACACCTCTGGGATACAGGTACAAGCTCTCAGAGTAATTCTGAAGGAAGACACTGACTCAAACATTGGCTCAATGCGTGCTCATCTTAGTTACTTTTCTTGTTGCTGAGACGAAATACCTGACACCAAGTTAAAGGAGAAAAGGTTCATTTCACCTCAGTTTGTAGAAGTTTCAGCGCATAATCACCTGGCTTTAAGACAGAGTGTCACGGCACAGGGGATCCCAAAGGAGAAATAGTCCATGTGGAGCTGGCAGGAGACAGCAGCAGCAACAAGCCACACTTTTCTTTTTATCACATCCAGCGGTGTAAGATTTTGGGTGGTGGAACCCACACCCAGGTTGGGCCTCCCCTTTATCCACACTAGAACTATGGTAAACCAATTAGTGGATTAATCCAGTACCCTACACCGTTAATCCCAGTATCACACGCTGATCCTCCAGCTACCCCCAAAATCCCAATCTATGAGTGTCTGAGGCTTAGGGGGACATCTGAATATAAACCATAAGAGCACTTAAACATGATTTCATTACTACTGTCCTTTGCCAAATTCTCTCCCCCCCATAAGCCCCTCCCACTCACTTGTCATTCTTTCTACTGGAATTAAAATTACCTTTTCTCAAAATGGAAGCAAGGCCAGTTCTTTCCCTCTGCTCTAATTGTCAGTCTCTGGTGAGCACACGCTTCTGTCTTTCCTCTTTGTAATCATTTATCTTGCTAAACTAAGTGCAGTGTTCTGCCACGAACCTAAGCTTTGACAATGCTTACAGAGCAGAAGCTATGATGTTCCACTCATCACGAGGTGGATTGGGAAAGACCATGGATCAACTCACGGTTCACAAATCACCGCAATTGTTTGTGACTTATCACCCAGCACTATCATTAGGAAGCCTTTTAGCTTTGCACCGTATACATAATTTAACAAGAACAACTTGTCCCCTCTGGAGATATTTAGATATCGTGTTCCTTTTGCATTCTTTGTTCTGACAAATGGAGTGTTTCACAAATGCATCTTCCAAGCAAGATCAGTTGAACCAAGAGTTATATCTTCCTATATTTCATTCAAAAACTCCATAGAGCCAAGATTTTTTTTTTCCTCTGTCAATCTTTGTTTATCATCCACAAAAATCCCCATCTTGTATGGGGTGCTACTGATAACAGTACTCTGTGGGCAGCATCTCTCTGAGGTGAGATATGCATTAGCGGGGGGCATTTGCATATCCATTCCTCAGAGAATGGATATGCAGAGAAGTGGTAGATTTGAGTGAGTGGAAATCCAGAGATTTCAGATTATCCTGTCTGCAGCCCTAGAAGTGGCCCTGAAGAAGTTGTGTTTCATTCACATTTCTCAAAAACTACATCACAGCTTTCTCTTACAGCCATTGAAGAATTTCCAATGATGATTAGAACTAGCATTTGTTGAGTGCTTATTGATTTATAATATACAGTATCTCATTTCATCCTTAAAACAGTCCCATGAGGCATATCCTTCAACTAATCACTTCTTTAATATGAGGAATTCAAGGGTTATAAAGTTTTAGTAATTTTCCCTTAAGCTAGTCTTCTTCCTAGGTACTACCTGAGGAAATGATTCACAGTACTTGGTGAGTGGTAGAAAGAGAGAAAGAGAAAAAAGAAACTAGGCCAACAATAGGTAACTGTTATTACTGACAAAATATTCTGGTTCTGGATGGTTCTGGGCCTTGCCTCTTATTCACTTCATTAGCTATCTGTTTCCCTTCAACTCCTTGAAATCCATCATCTTAATCCCTACCACCTCCTGCTGAAGACCACTCCTGAGCCACCCCTCTTAGGGCTGTTCCACCCACAGGCTTCTGGAAGAGGGGGCTCCCTTCCCTTTCCTTCCAGACCATTCTGCCCCCACCCATGTGTCTTTTCAGGTAACTATGCTAAAACAGTTCCCACACTGGGTGCTTCCACTCCAACACTCAGCAGAGGGTTCTTGGTTGTTTGTTTGTTTGTTTGTTGTGTATGTTTGCAGTAAATAATGGTTACATTCATCATGGAGAGTTGGTACTGTTATCTTTTTACAGCTTTACTAAACTGGTCATTCATGTTTTGTATCATTTTGTTTAGCTCAGCTAGCTTTTTATTAGTGTCTTCTGTAAATTCATTAATCATTGCACTGATTAAATCTATCTTTTGTTTCGCTGTCTTCTGCACTCTCACTGAGCACGTTATTGATCTGTTTTTATCTCCTCTTTTATCAGTTTGAATAATTCAGCTGTGTGACTCTTGACTTCTTCCTCTCACCTCATGAATTAGCTTTGGGGAAGTTAAAGGTTTTAAGAGGTGTTTTATTGCCTTGTCTTCCCACGTTTCCCATGTTTCTATGGTGTATGTGTGGTACCAAGGTTTGTGGATCGATTATACAAGAAAGACTTTGTTGATTGTATTAAAGTCTCTTTAGATGTGTCTGATTTTCAGTGATTCACTCTGGGTGTGGCTCATTATGGGCCTTTGCCTCTGCCCCAAGATCCAGCCACCTCCATTAATTTGGGAGGGGTGGTACAGTGAAATTGACCAGCAAAATCTGCAACAATAATAGTGTCAAAGATGAACTGGTGATTGACATACCATAGGAGCAATAATGTGCCACACTGACCATAAAAAATCTATAATTGTAGTATAAGCACAAAGACAACCCAAATATTGACATACAGTAAATATCTACTAAATGCAACAACTGTATTCACTAGCAACAGAAAATAATTCAACAATAATAGCACAGTGTTAACTACAGTACCTAAGATTAAAGGGTCTAGTGAGAAAAATGGAACTAAATCAATGTTAACAGAAAAGTATAAACAAGAAAAAAAGAAAAAACAGAAAGCAAATAAAGAAAAAAAAAGATAAAAACCTAAACCCCAAAGAACCAATGAAAAAAGAAAAAGAAATGTATCCCGAAATAGTTCGTTGTGTTTTTGAATGAGTCTTTTCTTTCCGTGGCCCCCAGTCTTGAGATCCAGAAGATACAGGGAGGGACAGTGGGCCCTAAGACTTCAGCCCTGGCCAGCTAGGCCTGAGCCTTCAGTGACATTCATGCTGAGGCTGCAGTCCCTCTGACAGGCTTACTTTCCCTGTCCCACAGTGTACCCCAAGTCATGCTTTTCTACCTGGCTTTATGACTTGTGTGTTTACGAGGTGCCTCCCCCCACCCAGGGCCCTTCTGTCTGTACACCTCAGGGTGTGGCAAGCATCCGGCTGAGCCATATCTTTGCTTACCTTGGGCTATGAGGAAAGCAAACAGCCCACTGAGTTCTGCTCTCAAGGTAGGCAGCAGCGGAAGGGAGGGCAGCCAAACAGTGTGCTAGATTCAATGCCAGCACTTTCAGAGCCAGCCCCCTGGCTTCTCACCACAGGGGGCCCCTGCATCCCTCCCTGATGAGCTTACAGCTCTCAAGGGTCTATGTCCAGCCCGGCCCATCTTTGCAACTGCCTCCCACGGCCGTCTCCCACTCAGTCACTGTGACAGGGCTGTCCCAGGAACCCTGGAGTATAACTGCCCTGCAATCGCTCTGCAACTCAGTCCCAACAATGGACTCCTTCCCAAAATGACTCCTGATTAAACTCCCTTGCATATGGCAGACCCTGCGCTGGACTCCCTTCCCAACACCAACAGTCACTTTTCAGAGTAGAACGCTATGTAGATTTTGCAGTTTACACTATCCAGGGACTTCTCTTGGGGTCAGCACTGCCAGCCAGGTCCACTCCCTTTCCCTGGAGCCACTGCACCTCTCCAAGTTTACCCTGCAGAAGAAAGTTCCCCTCCGCAAGAGCAAGGATGAGCTCTCCAGCTGTCTCATTTCTTTCTCTGTGCTGTGGTTTCTCTCCAGCTTCCCTGCAATTTCGAGTCTTCCTGTCAGCTACCTCCCAATTCTCAGAGATTCACCTCTTTCCTCCTCTTCACCAAATTGTTGTCTTTCCGGTGTCCTGACCACATGTCCCAAAGAAGCCTCTTATTCACTTCACTGGCTGCTTCCTTTCAACTCCTTGAAATCCAGCATCTTAATCCCACCACCTCCTGCTGAAGACCACTCTTGGGTCACCCTTCTTAGAGCTGTTCCACCCGCAGGCTTCGGGTGGTAGGGGCATTGCCAGAAGAGGGGGCTCCCTTCCCTTTCCTTCCAGACCATTCTGCCCCCACCCATGTGTCTTTTCGGGTTACCATGCTAGGACAGTTCCCACCCTGGGCGCTTCCACTCCAACACCGAGAGTAGGTTTCCTATGTGAGAATAGGTTCTGATGGGCATTTTTGTTGCAAGTTTCTGAGTGTGTCCTATCTAAAAAGGCACAAAAATGAAACACATTCGACTGTACAACTCCCTGTAGTTGGAAATAGAGTTCCCTACCGTAAGGGAATTGACACGGGAGATTGCACCATGAGGTCGGTGTACAATGCTGTCCCTCAGCGAGTGTGGCACAAAGGCAGGTCTTCCACACCTCCTTCCCTTTCATCAAGTGTCCATTTGTAACTGGTTTGCTTCTACCAGTAAGTGGTTCCCCAGGGATACCTGTGGAGGAGGAGACATCACTCTCCTACATAGTGACCACAAGCCAGTGCTGGTGCCCTCTACTTGGCAGGCTCTCGTGCCTCTTCACTCCACACTCCCAGCAGCTGGGCACTTCTTCTGGGGTGCTTCACTCCTTTAACATGAGGTGCCCTTGCACAGACACCATTTGGTAGCTACAGCAATCACCCCAATTTTCAAATGAGAAGACTGAGGCCCAGAGGGATTAGATAACTTGCCCAGTGTCCTACAGGTCACTAGACATAGATGCTCTCCAGTTGAGGTCTTGCTTACCTCTCCTTCCAAGTCCACAAATATAGGCAATGCCCTGTTCTTCTGCACATGAGGAAGCAATGAAAAGTGCCCTCTACTCCTAACTGGCTGTAGCGCACCAGTGTCACTTCCCAGAGCTGCAGGGACCAGAACATGCAGAGTGACAGTGCTGGCCTGAGTCAGTTCCTCTGAACTAGGAGAAAACAGTAGTGCTTGTAGGTCAGGCAGGATACCTGGTGGCCACTAATCCCATCAAGTCTCTTCCCCAGGGCCTCAAGCCTTCATGGACAAGCTCGGCTTATCTCTCCCTCCCAGTAGGAGAGACGGGAACAGTGTCTGCTTCACTAGCATCTTGCAAGGCTGAGGAGACCTTAGGAGGGCAGAGACGCCTTCTTGAGTCCTTGACCTGTGCCCCTAGCAGTGGTAAAGCAGGATTGGAGGGATTGTGTGCTCACCGAACTAGGTGTCCGTGCCCATTGAGACTCATTATCAAAATTCAGATTTCAGAGCCCTGAACTTATCAGTGAGAAACTGGCTCAGAGGAGTGAAATAATCTGTCCAGAGACACCCAATTAGGAAGCAGAAGAGTCAAGATCCAAGGAACCATTTTCTCAAAATTTTATCCTCTTTCCAACACCTGTGGTCATGGTTTTTAAAAAGGCTTTGGGCATAGTCAGGACACAGGTAAAAAGCTGGGGATAAGATGATGTCCCGGCCTCCACAGCATAGCAGAAACCTTCTCAGTGACCCTGAAACCTGTGGGTACAGCAAACCTGTATAAGAAAATGGCATCTACATCCCAGAGCGCTGGGCCACTCTCCTTCCGTGCTTCCTGGCTGGCTTATGAGGGAGCCCCTAGTCCTGGAATAGTACAGTGGGGAGAAGGCTGCAGGGCAAGGGAAGGGTGCTGTGGAGTTCTGCAGCCCCCAAGAATGGAAGTGACCCATCATCCCCACCCCCACAGCCAGGTTAGGTGCCAACCCAGCCATACCAGGTGCATTAAACACCATGAATAACTAGGCTTGCGATACATACTGTGTTAGTTGGGGGCAACACTAGACAGAACCCTCCAATCCTCAGAGCTGTATAAAAATGAAATACCTGCTTACGTGAACTAAAAGAGTATACTAGTTAGTAAATGGACTTCTACATGGTCATTCAGGGACCCAAGCTCCTTCCACCCTATGGCTCCACCCTTTTCTCAGCCTCAGAATTCTTTGCATTCTGCCAGCTAATGGAGAAGGAGCATGGTGTTTTGGCTTTGGAAGGTTTTTGCACATTATAACATCTGTTCGCTTTTTAATTGGCTAGATCTCAGACATGTGGTCATGCGTACTGCAAAGGATGCTGGGAGATTCAGCCTAGCTGTGAAGCCAAATAAGAGAAGTAGGTTAGATGATGAAAAAATGAGATGAAAAGATGAAATGTGTCATGGACTAATCCAAGAAATACAGCTCTCATCTGTGGGCATCTATCAGTGTCACTTGAAAATCCTGCTTCCTCATTTAGCTACTCTGAGCATTGATCAAGCTTTTTCTCCACAAAGCCCCGTAATTCAAGGCTGAAATCAATTCCAGGATCTATTCTGAGGTATGAATGTTTCATTCCCAAAATGTTATGATGCAGCAAAACCTTATTCTCTGGCAGAAATCACCCCAGAATTTCTCTCACTGAACTTCTTTTCTAAAAGCAAAAATAAATAAACTAAAGTGCTTTGGAAAAGGCTTAAAACTGTCAGGAAAGCATAGGACAATGATTTACAAATCTGACTGGACATCATGATCAAATGGGAAATTATTTCTCGTTGCTTTCCCCCACAGTCCTGGGCCCCATACAGAGAGATTCAGATTCAGTCGATCCCATATTTGGTTCAAGAATCTCCATTTTTAAAATGTTCCCAGATGACTCTGATGTGCAACCACACTTGGAAGTCTGACCTAAAATGTCAGATCCAGGTCTCTTGTGGGTAGTACAGGGAATCAAGAAGAATCAGAGAGGCGTCACTGGCTGACACATCGCCAGCAGACATATATTAAGTCTCCATCAAGCATGAGGCTAGGAAGGGGTAGGGCCAGCATCGCACAAGGTCTTGCAGAGCATGGCCGGTGTTGAGATGGTCAGGGACCCTCCAGTGTCACGGCAGTCATGGAGGGAAGTAGGCTGTAAACCATCCCTGGAGAAAAATTCAGGTCTTGACACATGTGAAAGGGAGAAGGACATTCCGAAGAAGACCCTCAGGGCAAGCAGAGACTTAGAGGCAGGGGTGTTTTCTGTGAGCTCAAAAATAGCCATCTGGGTACGTTGCAGCCTCCCGGCGGGGAAAGTGAGTGTGAGTACTGGGTTTTGGATTCGGGTTTTAGATTAGGGCTGTGAGTAATCCAGAACTGAGCGCAGAGACGGGCCAGAGAGTGGAGCAACCAGAGCGTGGAACTCTCATGAAGGACAAATGTGGAATGAGTGGAGCAGCAAGGATGAGCTCAGGAAAAGGAAAAGAGGCTTTCTAAACAGCACCACCGGCCCAGGACGGCCTTGGTTCCGCTGTCCAAGAACAGGGCAAGAGCTGTGGCCAGGGGCTCAGCACGCAGAGTGCAATCAGCCATCGATATGTACAAATCAAACACTCATAACTCTGAAAGGATCTAGCCCTGTTTCTTTCTCAGAAAATATCCCAGATCATTGGAGCAAGGAGTAGATTAGCAATTCTGAGCTTTAAATCCTGTTTCTAACACTGATTTACTGTGACGCTTGGGACAAGCTGTTGCTTTTGATTGCTGAGTTTCTAAAATCAGGAGTGCAAAGCACTGAGACAGATCAGCCCTGTGAGCCTGGCTTAAGAGGCAGTCACTCGAGATGGCGCTCAGTGAGCCCCTTTAGAATAACGGATGTCTGCTCAAGACTTTTTCAATAATTTCCACAGCTTGGCTTACAAATCAACAGATGTATGTTTTTCATAATTCTGAATGCCTCTAAAAATGTAGCCTGGTATTCTTAGTCCCTTTTCCGTAAAAAACAAAATTTATGGGTTAATTGAGCTTCTGATATTTGAAGCAAAGCAAGGTCTAATGCTACTTGCACTGTCCCTCAGGAGCCTGAGTAACACAACTTCCATCTCACTCCCATGCAGGTGACTCATACATCGTCATGTCCACCTGAGTCCTGTACCTGGGCTTCCAGCTGCCTGACAGGGCATCCCACCCAGCCCTTCAGCATGGTCCCCAACAGTACACCCGCTTCTGAGTGGCGGTTCTGTCCATGGTCTGCCATTCTCCTAAATGTTCAGTTCTTGACTTCTCTCCCACTACCCAGCCTGTCTTCCCAACCTGTCTTCACTGTCTTCCCAACCTGCATAGACTCTGGATCTATAGAGACCAGAACGAAAAGGAAGCTCAGAAATCCCCCAGTCAGCAGGGAATATTCACTATGTGACTAATTGAAGTCTTCAAGGATACGGTCTACAACTGATCACGGTGTACCTAGCTGTAGGCACCAGTGTTTGATACAGAACGAAGTCCCAATAATCTTTACTCCAAGACACAGGACAATATGTAATTTATACCATAGCCTTGTAATAAAAAATGAAGCAGGAACAATGAAGTAGAGTCTTTTGTGCTAAAGAAAAGTTTCTCATGTGAAAATATTCATGTCACACAGATTTTTAAAAATCAAGATGGCACCCGTTAAAGTTCAGTGACTTGGCCCACGTCATACCAAGTATACAGCCCCGTCTTCACTCTACCCCACTGTTTGAAACTCATTGCCTGCCTTTCCAGCAGAACAGACTGCTAATGTACCCTTGTCACGGAAAAAGGGAGCCAGGAACCACCTTTTCCTGCGTCTTCTCGCTGTTGGGGAGCTACCATGTCTAGGATCATTTTAGCTCTGCACCCCGCAAACCAACCCTGAGAGATGTCAGAGGAGAGGCCGATGTTTGGAGTGTCTGTGTGCCCTGAGAGATGAGCACACAGCCCAAGTCTCTGGGCAGAACAGATGTGCACCCTCTACCTCTAGATTGTTCTTAGCAGCCCCACTAGGTACAAGGCCAGGTGAGATTAAACAAGTTGGGTGGTTTCGCAAGGAATAGCAGAAAGCATAGTCTGGGAGGCTGAGACCTGAGTCCTCTTCCTGCCTTTGCTCTTTCTTGGTGTGAAATGCTACAGCTTGCCAAGCCAAGTGATCCTCCCGAGAGGTTCCTGCCATTCTTCTGTCTCTTCCCATGGCCAAAGACTTGGCACATTGAAGCCGGTCGGGTCAGATATTTTTGTGCACAGGTGCCTTCCCTACTGCAGCAGGGCTCTAGAAAGCAAGGTTCTCCTCTCTTTAGCCTTTCCACCTAAAGCCTGGGGCCCCCCTAGAATGTAATAGCCATGATACGCATTGAAAGAATGAAACGCAAAGCAGATCTTCAAATGGGCTTCCACCTGTCCTGCAGTCCAGACCCTCCTTGTTCAGGCTTTTCCAAGTGACAGCATGCCAGGACACACGATGGAGCTGAGACCTTTTAGACTCAGTTCCCCAAAGTAATCCTAGAAAGCTAGAAAGTCTCAACCCAAGCATGTGGAAGGGTCGTGTGATTCTCCATGCTTGTTCAGTTCACCTAAAAACTCCTTTTCTCTTTTATGTCAAGATGCTCTGTATTATTTTTTCCATGGGTTTTTCATGCTGTGCCCAGGGGGGAAACCAAGTCAGGAGGTGGTAAGTTTCTTCTGAGAGTGGCACTGGGGGGGATGGAGTTGCTCCCAGTGACCTGAGTCTGACCTTGAACGTGACCTGCTCCTGCAGGAGCCAAAGGCTCACAGAGTCAGGACACTCGTGTCCATTCCCTGACTTCGTCCAATCCAAGCCAGGCCCTGGGAACCCAGATGTGCCCTCCAGCCCCTCCTCTGGAGCCAGTAACCAAAGCCAGTTACACAGATAACAGTACGAATGTGGCAGGGCTTTTTCATCATATATATTATTCTAATAGAAATGCATACTGCAACCCGAGGGTTACAACAGTCCATTTTAGAAGATTTTGGCCAAGCAAATCAACTATGCAGAAGAGATTGAAGGAAGTGTCTTCTCTCAGCAGTATCTGCCAGTTCTGTCCTAAGCAGCCAGATCTGAGATGAGTCCCAGCTGCGACACAGGATGCAGAAGACCCCTTCCTTCCCAGCTCACTAAATGACCGATGGAGGAATCTGAGGCGTGGTGTCCACCCATTCAACCCCACCCCCACCCAGCTCTTCTTTCCTGCCCTCTCCAAAGCATTGCTGTTTCCTCAGTCTACAATCAGACACACCTCTCTGTCAGCTACTTGAAATCATTAAATGAGTTTGATTAGCTTTGTCAATCCCGCAGGCTGGAAGGGCGGCAAATAAGGCCTCGTAGTCACTGTCCATTAACAGTCTGTTGCCTGCATGAGATGATACATTTTTCAGAGCTGTGTGTGAGCAGCATCTGCATTTCCTAGGCAGAGATCTGTCCAGTGGGTCTGGGAGACACCCAGTTCCAAAGATGCCCTTCTAAATCTGGCCCACTGCCCAAATGGCCATCTCCCAAGATTCCCCCGGGGCCAGTTTTCACCAGGCTTCTCCATGAAGCTGAACGGGATATTCAGAGTGAATGCGTTCTTTATGCAAAGCCAGGCTCCAACCAAGAGCTCTCGCCAAGTCTGTTTAACAACAAGCTTCAAACGCTTCTGGCAAGAAAAAATGAGGGAAAGCAATGATAATCTATGCAAGCAGCAGCCTCCACTTTGGAGAAGCCAGAAGAGCTAAGGAGATATGTCAAGGGGAAGGGAGAGAAATTTCCACGGCTCAGGAAAGGGAGGTTCACCTGTCATGTGCTTAGATAGCACAGTTCAGTGAGGGCGTAGGAGGAACCCAAGGAGCGTGCACTGCCTTCTCTGGCTGCATTGCCTACAGAGAGGAGAAGAATCCTCTTCTGGCCATAGGGACTGTGCTCCCTCCCTGCATGCAAAGCAAAGGCTTCCAGGCTGAGGAAGCAGGGTGGCTCATATGTCTGTTAGAGCCATCTGGCCCCTGCAGTCTTGGCAATAAAGTGGTGTGGACCTTGCTTTCCCTCAGTCCCAGAATTGTCTCCCTGGTACCTGTTACAACTTTATCTTGTTCCCAACATGACCCATCGCCTGGTAGGTGCTGGAACTCAAGCTGGTGCTGTGGCTGACTCTGGAGAGTGGCTTGGTGTCTGTACCTTTGGGAAATAGCCCTAAAGAGTAGCTGGGCCAGACTCAGAGTCCTGAAGACATGGGGCCCAGCTCCAGAAGGGAGACAGGGAGCAGAGCCAGAACCAACTTCTTCCCCTAAGGTGAAGGTACTAGGTACTATCCAAAGTAGAGAACCTTAAATCTCCATGTTCTCTCAACCAGTGAGCCACAGGAAAGAAACTCCTGGACATCACCTAGCACTTCAGATCCCATTCCCAGACGGATTCTGTGTCACTCTCGTCCTCCCTGCCCCTGCTGTGGCCCACCTTCATCCCCCCTGCCCCTTCCCAGAGCCTCTCAAGCATGGCTGACTGAGGCAGTGCTGGCTGCATGGCCCTGGGTGGACAGAGACCGCGTCGTATGTGTTCATCGCACTGTGAGAGTCTTCCCTGATTGTTGTGACTACTCCTGACTCAAAATATGTGCAATTCCCAGCGTCAAATGCTTTTAAACAGCAGCTGCCACTGCTGTCGCCTCGCAGAACACTTCAGAAACTCTTCTACTGAGAAGCCAGCTCCAGTTTGCCTCATCCCACCCATGCTAAGAGACCCAGTGGCTGCTGAGAACTTGGCGGCTCTTATCTCTCAGTAACACAGAGTGAAAGCAGGCAGGGCGGGAGGCTCAGCCTGTGGAGTGGCCTGCAGGGTTCCTTCCTACCCTGAGCCACAGGTCTCGCCTCACCCGGCCACTCAGGGCCTCCTGGAAGGCCCACTGCTGCGGCTCACACCGCTGCGGCTCCACACTTGACCTGGCCTCTCGGCAGTGGACAACACATTAGGGGACAATGACCTTGGGTGAAGAATGAGGAGTGTGGACCGTGGGGGGCCCTCGTCTGCCCCAGTGCAGAGCAGTAGGTGACTCTGCCTTCAGGACACATCCATGTGGGAACATGGCTGTTTGCTTGTTTGTTTGTCTGTTTTTGGAGTTGAATGTAGGGAGTGCTGAGCTACATCTCCAGCTCTTTTTAAATTTTGTTTGAGAGGGGCTTGTTAAACTGCCCAGACTGACTTCTACTTGAGTTCCTCCTGCCTCAGCCTCATGAGTAGCTGGAATTAAAGGTGTGTGCATCAGTACACTTTGTGTTCCCCCCTCTGAGTAGCTCTGAGTGCCCGTTCTCTTGCCAACACATCCCTAATGCCTACTTCTACCTTAAAGAGAACAAGGATTACAACAGCAGTATCAGGATCCTGGATTTCCAGGTGAGAATCCCAGTCTGGGCTTTTCCAGGGTTACACAGCTCAAGCCAGCACCCACCTGTGGTCTGTGTTCCCTGGAGAGACCGAGGCGATGGCCTTGCCCTCCCCAAGTTCGAGGAGCAGGTCGGCCAGGTGTGCAGGCACAGGTGTGCCAGATGTGCAGAAGGGCTCTTGTGCAGTCCCCCGGCTTTGTCTCTGCCTGCTTTCATTTTTCCCCGGCCTGCTTACTGACCCCATGGCATTTATCATCAAAGAGCTCCTTCATTTGTCCTTCCGGAAGACCATGGTGGCTCCCATTTCCAGTGGCATCACCCTCCCACCATCCCCCACCTGGCCCTCACCATCCCAGCCTTCTACCTGCCTCCCTGCTGGGCAGAACAGGCCCATTCCTCCCTGTCCCTGCTGCCACGTCTTTCAGCCCAATTCCTTTCCCCTGCCATGTTCGTTCCATCCACCCCACGCCCACATCCTGGAGTCCTACCCCACCCTCAAAGGTGATTTCAAGCTGGGGACAGTGGCGCTCAAAACTCAGGAAGCTGAGGCAGGAGGATCACAAGTTCTAGGTCAGCCTGGGTAAACAGCACCCAGCTCGCCTATTACTCTGCGCTGACGGACACCGCACCATCTCTGCCAGGCAGTGAACAGCCTGAGTGTAGTGCTTCTGCCTGATTTCCCTTAGGGTCCCTGTTGGCTTAAAGCTGGGCCAAAGCCAGAGCCTCTAGGTCTGAGATGCAGCCAGGCTACACCGAGCCGGTGATGGGAGCTCAGTGCCTGAGCTCTGGGGGTGGGCAGTTCCATGCGATTGGCTCCTTCAGCATCTCCAAGGGTCCCAGGACAGGACTGGAACTCCTCCTGCCTCACCCGGCCACCCCCACTGCTCCGTGCTGATCCGTCCTCTCTGTCCTCACCGGCCCGAGAGCACCAGGGGACTGACCACGGACACCACAGATTCAGGCCTTTCTTCTTTTAATCAGAGCTAATGTGGGGCCCAATGGTGACTTTCAGACCAAAAAGACTGTGGCCAGGTTTCACAAGATGAGTGAAGACACAGACGCAGGAAATAGTTAAGAGTAGTCACAAAGCTGCGGCTCAGAGACGAGTTTAGTTTTGACTTCAAGGCTTGCCTTCCTCTGGGCAGTGTCTGTCCTTTCTACGCTATGACCACGGGTTGTCTGCTCGTGGTGGCATCAGCCTTTCCACACAGGATCCAGTCTGCTCGCTGGCTAACGCTTTGTTCTTTAGCTGCAATTGATGTGAGTGCGCACAGCGGCCTGGCCTCCCTCCGCAGACCGGCTGCCCCTCCTGATGCTCATGCTATATCTGCCCTGCTCTCCCCACCCTGTCAGTCCCGCCGGTGCTCGGTTCTCCTCATGCTATAGGGTCTCCAGTCTCTCTCTCTCTCTGTCTCTACCTCCCTGTCTCTCTGTGTCTCTGTCTCTCTCTGTCTCTCTGTCTCTGTCTGTCTCTCTTTGTCTCCATATCTGTCTCTCTCTATTTCTCTGTCTCTCTGTCTTTCTCTAACTCTATCTCTCTGTGTCTATCTCTCTGTCTCTCTCTCCTTCTCTCTCCCATCTATCTCTCTGTCTCTCTGTCTCTGTCTGCTTTTTTCCTAACCGCTTTGTCAAGCTATAATTTACATACCGTTTTAAGTATACAAGTCAATGACTTTTAGAAAATTTATTGACTGGTACAAAGAGTACCACAATCCAATTTTAGAACATTTCCGTCACCCCAAAAAGTATCTCGTGCTTGTTTGCAGTCAATATTATTCCTCCTCCCAGCCCCAGGCAACCACTAATCTGCTTTCTGTCTCTGCAGACTTGCCATTCTGAATGTTTTCTATGCGCAGAATCCTTCACAATGAGCTCTTTAACTTACTGTCTGCCTCCTTGAACTCAGCATAATGTGTCTGAGATCCATCTATTTTATAGCATATCTTTTGCTCCCTGCTTATTTATTGCAGAGCAGCTTTATACCACATGTGTTTTATCCAGTCACCAACCGATGGTGTTTTAACATCCACACCAGAGACCATGCATTAGTCTTCAGATTTTTCTGGAACAAATTTCTGGAGAGTGGGGAAGGTTTTTGGTGTTTCAGGACACCTTTGCTCTATCGCAGGAAAGAGTGGGTTGACTGACAGCCTCCCGTGAGGGTGATTTCTCAGAAAACAATTGAACCAATGACATTTTTGTGTCTATCTTGCTCTATGCTTTTCCTGGCCATCGTCTTAAGAACCGCCTCTCCAAAGCTCTGAAAAAGCTGGAAAGAAGCATTATCTCAAGGCATTGCTGTTGGTACTTTATGGTCCTGGGTTAGTGACAAACATTCCAGAGGTAATAGTCAAATCATTTAACACTTAATAACTAGGTGGGAAACTGCACCTGAGCTGAACAAAAGTTGGCATATTGGAGACCCTTTGGCTGCCGGCTAATAGGAAAATCCAGGGGCCACCAGAGAAGGAACCCGCTTGTCTGAAGCAGGGAGCACAGAACACTCAGGACAGCAGGTCTTTATCAGTTGGGTCAGAAGCATTTTGATCTTTCAGTAATGACCTCAGCCCTGTCAGTGAGCATAGCTGAATGCCAAGCTCACCCTACGTGCCTACCCCGTTGACACAGAAGTCAAAGAAGGAGGTGTCCTGGGGTTATCATGGCGTCCTAGGCTCAGGCCCTGAACTTTGAAGTTCTTTGAAGGCCAGATGTGAGCCTCTCTCAGGATGGAGCAGTCCTTCAGAAAGGGAAGTGCTCGGTGCTGGAGAAGCCAGGGAAAGGTGCCTGGGCTGCCCTTGCCATGGCCCCCGGGTTAGGTAAGGTTGATAAAACTGAAGCTTGGAGCCAGGTCATCGGCAGTGACCAAGCCGCGTTGTCCTCACACACATTCCCCTTGACATTGACAGGTTCTGGCTGCAGATGGTCGTGTGGTGGGGACAAGGATCCAGAGCCACCGTGGCTTTTGACAATATCTCCATCAGTCTGGACTGCTACCTCACCAGTGAGTTTACCCTACCCTGACCCTTTGTCCTCCAAACCCAGCAACCCCCGGTCTCCCTGTCCCTCCCTTAACCTAAGCCCCATTTTCTCTCCCACCTTCCCCAGTACAAACTCCCATCTCCCCTGGCTTTGAGCCTCACCTAACTCAGCCCATGGGAATCTTCTCTATTCCAGTCAGTGGGGAGGACAAGATGCTCCAGGGTGAAGAACCCAAATCAAGAAACCTGTATGACAGAACCCCAAACAAGGAGCCATCCTGGGAAAATGTACCGAGGCAGACAGCCACCTTTGACCCCACAGGTAAGGGTTCAGTTCACACATTTAAGCCATGTAATTTCTTGTTGCAAAAGACAGAAGGAAGATACGTGTAGTAACTTCAGGGGGGAGCTGTGAATAAAGAATAAAATGGTCAACTTCAGGGGGAATAGCACCCGTTTTCTGGCTATGGGGCCCCAAGAGGAAGCCTTGTGATGTTCACATTGCCCCAGCAATGAAAGCTACTGAAAACTGTGAGAAGGAAGAAGATTCCCCCACAGCTCAGGAATCCAGAGTCCACACAAGCAGAACAACTCTGTATGTCTTTTCTCAGCCCATTTCCTTGAAACCCCTACTTATCAAAGAAAGCAAATCTTGCCATCAGTTTTCCTGTCCTCATCAAGAGGGTTGGGGCCAAGGACGAGGCTCTCTGTTGCTTTGTGCCAGGCTGCCATACCATGGGTGAGTTCAGGTCAACTCGCTTCCCCAGAGTTGGAGCCTCAACAAAGCTGTTCTGACCAGCAAACCCCAGGCTGGGAGATTCACCATGGAGGCTCTTGCTGCTTCAAACACAGACTTCTTCAGGCTCTGGGTGTAAAGCATAGGTGTCATTTCTCAGCTACTCTTCCCATAAACAGAGAACTCCTACAGTCCATCTCCACACGTAGCCCCGGAGGAGCTGAGTGAGGTTGCCTGGCCCGCACTGCAGCAAGCCAAAGGGCTACCCGCGGTGGCCTTGGTGCCTGGACACGTGAAGCTTCTCCAGACCTGAGTGACCTGTGGGATCAGGTGTACGATACACAGCTCACTCACACTTTTTTTCCTGGTGAAGAATGTCTTTACTAAAATAAGGACAGATGAATGATGTCTCTCATTTCTACTTACAAACATAAAACCGGTTCAGGACAAAGCAGTTTCTAAAAGCTAGATGCTTTGCCACCAAATTTTCTGGCTCTCACTTATTAACCTAATGTTAGTCTTTGGAGGAGTTTTTACTGCCCCTTGAAAATCTCCCCACTTCTCCACACAAGGATCCCCGCCGCAGGACTGCCAGCTCTATTTCGTGAGTGGCTCATGGGACATCCAACCTGAGGGGAGCAGCTTTATAACTTTCTATCCAAAGTCCTTTTCTGTCACCAATCCGTGACTCACCTCTACTTACTCCGTGGCCCTTGGTCAACTACGACCTCCTTGTGATAAATTCAGGAAATTTACCAATTTAAAAATTCAAGAGAGAGGCCAAATATCCCTTCTGAGTAAAACCTGATGGCAAATCCCCTGCCCCACCACGAGCACTAGCCCTGATTACATAGCAGGGACTCCAGAAACAACTATCGATTGACTAGTAGGCAGCAGGAAGCTTGAGTGGGATCTCAGATGTCAGCGGCCGGTAGCCCTGCAGCCAGCATTTAGGAAACAGCCGTGCACCCTGCCGAGTCTGGGTTTATTGCCACATAATTCCCACTGTCCCTAAAAGGCTAATCGATAAGGGCCTGCCCAATGGCCACTCAAATTAATGAAATCACACAGTGGCTCCAAAGCAGGGATGACTCCCTCACCACTTCCAAATAGAATTAGAAGCTCGCAGCTGCTTGAGGGGCTAGAATGACTCCAGCTGAAAGTCAGGCTTCCCTACTGAGTGACTTCAACCGCTCATCCCTGACCCCAGCCTCCCTCCCCTCAGTGAGACCTGGGCAAGTGCCTATAGATCAGGACTCAGCCCCCCTTCTGAGCCACTCCTACTCAACAGAAAGCACAGTAAACCACAGAGGCCCCTGGGCAGCCTTGGGAGATGCCCCAGTTACCTGAAGTTCCTCAGGAAGGCTCTAGAACACTAAATAAGGAGCCTCTACATTCAGGAAGCGAATGCCACATTGAGGAGCAGCTTAGGTAATGGAGAGACTGGGCCAGGTCTCCCTGGCCCTCCCAGTGCTGTGTCCCAGTGGCAGGAGGCAACACCCCATCACTTTAGGTCCCCTAGCCTCACGTCACTGTAGATTCCTATACTGTGTGTGGAGGTTTGGGGTGTCTCTGTTTTCTTTGGGAGAATCTTTGCCCACCACCTGTAGGAATCTCTACTGGACTCAGCCTCATAGTAAGGAGAGCATCCCCGCCGGCCTGGCCTCACCTAGCTTTCATCTGGACACACCTGCAGTCCTCGTGCACTTGCTCTGTGGCCGGTCCTGCACTCAGATGCTGAGCAGAACGAGATACAGGTGCAGGCGCAAAGCTCTGAGAATTCTCATTCCCAAAGAGGAGAGGGCAGGTAGACTCATGCTTGAGCTAGAACAGCGTTCTTGCAGCAGAGAGAGCAAAGGAACCCCCTGGAGGGGGTGAGGTCCAGGTAGACTTCTGAAGGCCATGGCCAGGGCCCCCTCCACCCATGTGCCTGGCACCTCCACTATGCCTAGTGCTGTGCATACTTGTGACGTGGTTGAGGTTGACCAGTACTCACTTTTCTGCAGCTTCTGCTCCACAGCAGAACAGCCTGTGACCTAGCAGGCCAAGCTGAGAGCTTTGACCTGGGACGGTCCCTGGAGAAAGACACAGGACTGAGACTGGAGAAAGAAGGGGACATATCTGATCATGGGTTTCACACATCTTCCCATGGCCTAGGACAATTGCTCTGTTATCCTGCCAGGCAGGAAGGAAAAGGAATTTAAGAGTCCCATGGCTGGCACGAGTGGGGCCATGATAGGAACCTACAGTCTACATTCTTTCACACAGCTAAACTACTGCTAGGTATGAAAGAAAATCTCCAATCCGAGATAAACACTAAAAATGGACAAGAGGTAGGGAAAGAGCCCCAGACAAGAGGCCCGATGTGAACAGTAAACAAGTCCAGCTCCCAACCACCTGACAAAGAATCAAGGAGACAAGATAATAAGATTTTCTTTCCAAAGTTCAATTCTGTCATTTCTGCTGATCTGGAACAGGGGTAGCGGGTGGCATTTCACCTCTAACCCAGGCAGGATTCATAGCAACTCCTAGAAACACGAAGATCAAGTCAGGTCTTCCGATAAGTTACTCGCAAAGCTCCCAAATTTTCCTAAACATTTCTCATGTCCCCTGAGCCATTAGGCCTGACTCCCTTGCTCAGGGGAGGGCAGCTAAACCTCGGGAACAGCCAGGCAGGTAAAAGCATATTCAGGTGTGTTTTGAGAGGCAATCAGGCATTCTCGGAAGCCTCTGAGTCACTTTAGCTAATCAGATGAAGACCCTGCAGGAGAAAATGGGGCAAAGATTAAGTCCAGGGTAATTGCATTTGTCAGCTTTGCACATGCAATTAGGCTAACCAAATGGCTAGAATAATGCAATCACAGAGCTACAGAGCCCTCTCCCTCTCTCTCTCTCCCTCCTTTCTCTCTCCCTCTCCCTCTCAACCTTCATTCTCTCCCTTCCTCCCTGCCTTATCTTTGTCTCCATCTCCTTCTCCTATGATGATGAATTACACAGAGGTGAGAAGGTATAGACTCTGCCATCTTCCCTCCCCAAAAAGCTCAGGTGACGACCAGCAGGTCTCTAGGGTCCAAAACCCCATACCCTTTCCTTAAAGCTCAGATATTATACAGGGAGGGCCAGGGGGAGTCAGCTCAATTAACATGGAGTCTTGGCGTCGAAACCACAGCTTTGCCTCAGTTGTCTATGACAGGTTGGTTTACCATTTTTCTGAGTGCATGTCTCTCGCCAAGGGTTGGGAGGAGAAAAGCAATTAAAAACATGCAGAATTCCACAAAGAACACTGGACTACCAAGCAGAACCTCTAGGATAGGCCTGGTTGATTTGCACTAGCAACCCCAGGTCTCAGGCCTGCTCAGCTAACTGCATGTGGCCTCCCCTTTTGGGGTGTGTCAACATGCCTGGTTCCAATAGTGGCACTCCTGGGAAAGGGGCTGGGTGAACACAGAGGAGGACAGGTAACTGGTGTTTTTAATAACTCAAGGTTGGAAGACAATCTCCAAGTCCTCCCCCACTGGTGTCTCCGTGACTCTGAGAGCTGAAGGGATCTGGTGTAAGGGAGTCATCACTTTATTGGGACCGTCTCTCCAATTAACCTGTGACCCAGCTAATGTGGCCAGAAGTCAGGGTGACATATCGTCCATTTCCACACATGCTCCTATGATTCAAGAACAGATGCCAACTCCAATGAGAAAGTTTTATGTGTTTCATATAAATTGATTGGGTCTATTTCTGCTAAATGCATTATCCATTCACCACAGAACAACTATTAGAGTTAATAGAATTTGTAGCTAGAGCCATTATGTTGCAAGCGCACCCTGCTGGGGGTGACGGCATTGTTGGAAGGCGGGCTGCAGAGGACCCGCCCTCCTTCAGGCCCTGGCTTCGTGCCTGCAAGTGGGCAGGTGGGTGGGGGCTTCCTTTGTTTAGCTCAGAGCCTTCTGCACTGGGACCCCCTGCAACTCTGTCTTGTTCATTTCAGCAGCACACCACAAGAAGGAAGGCCCATTTCCTTCTGAGTCACCCCATCCAAAGTAAATAGTGTATTCCAATCCAATTCCAAAAACTGTCACCATCTAATTTATTGGCATTGCCAGCAGTCCCATGCCAGGTGGGGGAATGGGAGGTGGGAGGAAGCCAAAATTCCTTTTGTAGCTCCAGAGCTTCACTGCATGCCAGCTTTCAAGGCAGGAAGTCTCCCGAGATGAGATGCTAAGAGACAAGGGAGGGCAGGAACCCCAGAGAGCACACTCACCCTGTGGAGACAGGGTTGGCCCTGACGGCAGCCCCCCTCCAGGGGTGCTTAGTTAGGGACAATCCTACCACTTTTCGGTGTAGCAGGGAACTAGTCAGCCCATCAGGGAACTGAATGTTGGCGAGGGCTCCTCCGAGCATGTCCTGCGTGAGGGTCTCACACCTAAGTCACCTGGCCAAAGAAGCGGTGCTGTCTTTCTAAAATGAGGAGAGCAAGGTCTAGAATGGTTAAATAACTTCTCCTAAATTACACAAGTCTTATAAAAAGTTAAAGCAGGTATTTGGGATACATAATGAAGGCATTCGGGGGAGCTGGTTCATATACATATGCATCTTACATCTTGGCAGTCCCCCCCCTCCACCCTCCACCTCCACCTTCGGATCGCTCTGTCACTTCCACAAGGTCTACCTCTCTGTTTCCTAGCACCTATTAAAGAATGTGTTTCTTTCATTAAAAAACCACCTAGAAAGTAGTTATCTAAGCCAGATTTAACATCTGAAAGGGCAAAGTTGTGGTAAAGTAACCTGAGCGGACTTCCCATCCCTGAGTAGGTGTTGTAGATGGATTTCTCTCTTGGCTGAAAACCCCTGCTTCTTACATTAGTTTCTGCTTAAACAGGGCACATCAGCCTGTCTGCTAACTTTCCAGACGGCCTGCCACGGGGGCAGGGCACCTCTGCACACGGGGGAGAGTGGCTAAGTGCCGCTAGTTGGCATTCCTCCGTGCACCCCGCCTTCGGGGGGTGCTTGGCAGGGCTTCTTTCAGCTCCCATTCAGCTGAAGGGAACAGTTCTTTCAGGAGGGTACATGTGGGGCTCCTGGAAGCCATTCGGGCACAGGCCACTCCCCTGCTCGGTTCCCTGATGCTTAACCACATGTGGCATGCTCTCCAGCTCTGCCGATCTTAGATTATCACCCGCTGATGGCGAGGGTACTTGTGGTGAAGCACCAGCCTTAGCCTGGCTCCCCGGTGCTGCCCTGCATTCACCACCCTCGCAATTAGCACGTCACTCTTCATTTGGGTGCGTCTCCCTCCCCGGGAGCTGGCGTGGCAGGAGGAGAGGTGATGCGGAACTAATGTGTGATTCATGATTCCCATTACTGTCTCAAACGAGGCTCCCCCGGTGGAAGACGCTCTATGCAGCGTCCCAGGAGGCGGCCAGTCCTGAGGACCAGGGTCAGCGGGGTGACCAAGGAAAGGGAGCATTTCCCCAGGGGCCTCCTGACCATGATGGGGTCTAGTTGAAGACCAGGTTGACTAAACAGCCCCCAGTAGAAGAGCTCCCTGGTGTATGCTCCACCACTGACAGATCACTTATTTTTATTTGTATACGGGCTGGCCATTACTAACTACATTCAGTGTCTCTCTCATTTGATTCTTACAGAACCCTAAGAGTTGACACCATTATGATATAGAATAGAACATAGTTTTTAAGTGTTTTTAAGACTATCCATGTCTAAATCAAAGCTGTATCATTCCCTTTACACAACTCCCTTCTCCTACAATGTCTGTGCCTCGGGTTCTTCTTATCAGAAAAAATGTTTAAGCCTGATATGGTGGCACACTCTGTAATCCCTGTACTCTGAGGGGCTGGGGTGAGAGGCAAAAATTTAAGCCAGCCTGGGAGATTTAGCAGTTTAGTGAGACCCTGTCTCAAAATAAAAAACAAAGACACAAGATAGAGTTCAGAGTGAAGACTCTGGATTGAATCCTCAGTACCACAGAAAGAGGGAGTACTTGTACTACTAGTACTTAGTGCTCACATCTCATAGATGTGACGTAGGGATTGTATAGATTAATACACGAATTTAATCCATTCCACGGTTCTGGGGAAGATGGCTGTGTGTGTGTGGGGAAGATGGCCGTAGTCATGTTTACCACTTAACGCAGAGTTTGTGAGTGGAAGCAAAAGTTTGCTGAATGCTTCTGTTTGTGAACTGAATTGTTGCAAACAGAAGAGTTCGTGAACAGAGGTGTCCCTGTACTATATAAGCCAAGGGCATGGAGAAGCCCTTGATGCAGAGAGCCACGTAAGCTGGCATTGTTTTTACCATTTTAGAATTCACACAGAGGAGGGGAAGGTAGGTGACTTGTCCCAGCATCCTGCTGTAGAGCTGGGGCTCAAAGCAAGGCTGTTCACTTCACAGCCTTCCCGTCCTAAACCCGTGCCCAAATAACTTCCCAACTGTTGATTGGCATCAAAGGAGAAGCTCCTGCTGCATCCAAATTGGTCATTTTCTCATTCTCCTCAGGCAATTTCGGAGTCCACTGAACCCAGCAGCGCTGCCTTCCCTGAATCTCAGTCCTAGGAACAGAATCTGTATCGAGTTGAGTTCAGTCTAACAAGCATGTGTTGGGTGCCTACTATGCACCAGACTTGTGCTGGGTGCTTCAGGGCAGGTGGCTGGGAACAAGCCCAGGGCTGCCCCACTGCTGGTCACTATTCCGACCCCACTGAGAACAGGGCCAGCGTGACCCTGACTTCATCCTTCTCTGGGTGGTACACTGCAAATTATTCTGAGCCAGTCATCTTTTTCAAAAGGAAATCCAGCATCCTGGAACAACACAAAGCCTCTATTTTACTTCACAACTCTAGAAACAGCTCTGAAGGACCTTCAACAAAGCTCCAGGCACAATGCCTTAATGCCATTCAAGGGGCTTTTGCTCTCCAAAGCAGCAGACAGAAGCCTCTGCCTTCCTCCTTCTTGGCTGCCCTGAGAAAACATGTTGTTTTTCCCCATTTGCTTTGGTAAAAGATTACATAAGTAGGAGATAAATGATCCAGGAACTCTGGACTCAGCATGCCTTGATTAAGATCATTTAGCTCAAAGACTAGCAGAGCACAAAGGGCTCTTCCTTCCGTGCAGGCATGTTAATCACTTGTTCAAGAAGACCTCGTTCAATCATCATTCTGCCCCCAGGTTCCTGCTTCTGCCTGCAAACCAACCCTGCAGCGCCCCGCCCCGCCCCCAGGCCTATTCCACTCCCTGCTTGGTACAGCCGAGCTTGTGGCCAAGAAGGGTTATTTTTAAAATTCAGCTGGGCCAGAGCTGGACAGAGGATTTGAGGAGGAGAACAGCTAAAATGCTAATCTTTGATAGCACAAGGGGGTCTTCCCGACTTTCCCCACCCCTGCCAGGAGGGAAAGAAACAAAAAGTGGGAAAACGATCGCCTGAGTCAAGGACACAGCCCCCACGGGGCACACCTCAGTACCACTGTGTCCTCCTTGCTAGGTGCTTACAGAAAAGACGATGAAGCTGAGCACAGTGCTCCCCAAGAGACTGAAGCAGGAGGAACCCAAGTTCAAACCCAGCCTGGGTAACTTAATGACTTCGTGAGAATCTGTCTGGGAAACAAAACAAAACAAAAACAAAGCATGAGAGAGGAAGCTAAAGAAAATATTGGCTATGATTGAGGGGTCTTGGAGTGGCAGGATAATTATCTGTTGCTTCAAAACAATTTACCATAAATATCATGGCTTAAAAAAACACGATCAGTCTCCGAGGTTAGAAAGTTAGGCACTGCCTAGCAATAGTTCCGTTTCAAGGCCTCTCGTAAGGCAGGTGGTAGCCAGGGCTGGGTCTCAAAGTCTGACTGGGGAAGGGCTCACTCTCCACCCGTTCCTGGAGCCTGTCTGACTAAGAGCCTGAATTCTAAGTGTCCAGATACCACCTTCAGTTCTTTCCCACCTTAGCAGCTACCTTTATTCAGCTAGTGAAGTGTGGTGGGAAGAAAGGGGGAAGAGAAGAAGAAAAAGAGAGGGAAAGTCTATAACAAGACAAGTTATAATCTCACAGTCATGGAAATGATGTCCTGTCACCTTCGCGTATTCCACTAATAGATGTAAGTCACGTGTCTCACACTTAATAAAAGGCAGAGGCTCACACAGGTTGTTACCATGGAGACATGTGAACATTGCAGGGTTTACTGCAGTGGCTTTTATGAAACAGAGTTCACCCCATCACCCAGAACTTCCGTGAGCCCATGGGATTGTGATGGGCAGAATTCCCAGCGTAAGCCTATCTGTTGAACATGGCCCAGGCACTGAAGTATTCACAAAACATCTGCTGAGAGCCATGTAATAGCAAGATGGTTAGCAGGTTGGCAGACTCCTAGAGCTCTCTGTGGTAGTGAGCATTTCTAACAGGCTTTGAAGGATATAAAACAATATACTAACATAAAATGTTGTGATGCTAGTATTATTATTAAAATACATAAGAAAAGGAGAAAAGAGAGAGGGTCTTGTATTTCAAGTCCTCTTATTCAGTGAATCCAATCAACATATAATCAATCATGAATTAGGGCCCGGGGGTTTAGCTCAGCAGCATAAGCACCTGCCTGGCAAGGTGAGTTTGAGGTCGTGAGTTTGATCCCCGGTACCAAAAAAAAAAAAAAAAATCAATCATGAATTTTCAGAAGCAATCGTCAACCTATATTAGAGAAAAATAAATGATGCAGGGGGACATAGACAGAGGATTGCCCCAAAAGGACTTATGTATCAATATTAATTGAAAGAGAGTCTTTGGTCTTCCAAAACTTGTTAAGATATTGGAAATCATGGAAGTTCCAGAACCTTCTCCATGCAATTTTTTTCAAACAAATCCCAAGTATCTAGACTGCAGATGCCTGGCTTGTTTTCACAGTGAATTTTGATAGGGACTTCATAATAAGGTGAGAGCAATTTTGTTCAGCTAATTATTATTTTTCAGAACGTGACTGACAGATTTAATGATCGTGTGCCAGAATGAATGTTAACATGTAAGGGAAATAAGGTATGTCTTAGGATTGTCTAAAAGTCTAAATGAGAATCAGAAGAACTCCCCAGGTCTCAAGCAATTACCTGGAAAAGAAAATTGTTTCTTTCCCTTTAACCACCTTTATGATTTTGACCCTATTAAGTAGTCCATTTAGTCTACCAACTGATCAGTACTGTCGGCGATCAGGTGAATGGAGTGTTCCCACAGTGACAGAAAGGAACTCGAGTGCTTTTTCAAAAACTACAGGCTCCCTGCATTTTGCTCCTGTGTGTGTGTGTGTGTGTGTGTGTGTGATCAAAAAAAATCAAGCAAATACATGAATTTGTGTTCAAGGAGCCTACACTCTCTGCAGTCATGAGGAGGAGATAAAGAAGGTTCCAGCAAACATCTATTTATTGTAGCAGAATTCCTTCTGTTAGCCTGCCTCCACTCACACAGGTTTTCCAAAGGACCAAAAATACCATCAACCCCTCAATGGCATTACCTTGCCCTCTGATCACTCGGGTGGGGCTGGGGCCTTGTACGCCATCTGAACTCTTCCATTTTGCCTGGGGAGTGGGGATTGTCTTTCATTTAGCAAAGAAAATTGTTAATTCCTTCCATGTGACTAACACTATTTTAGGCTCTGGATGCAAAGCAGGAAACAAAGCAGACTAAGCCCAACTCTTAGGGGGCTCACATGATGTGTTGTAAGGATGGAGCAAGAAAACAAGGTCCTTCATGTATGTTCCAGGGCAGAACAGGAAAATATTATCAGTGCTTAATATTAGGGTTCTGATTGTTCCTCCAAGGCTGGCAAGGGCCTGGGAAAATCTTCAGCTTCCTCCACAACATAGCAGCAACTTTATAAATTGTAAAGCATTCTGGGCCATAGCAGAGGGTGGAGCCATGGGGAAAGGGGGACCCACCTCACCTGAGCAGACCAGACCCCTGGGAATGATTCAGGTGCTCAGCTCACTGCTCAGGGAGGCAGGCTGAAGGGTGCATGCAGCACTGTTTCTAGAGAAACTAGGGAACCTGGTCTCAGTTGACTGGTACTGTTGTTTGAGGAACAGCAGCAGGATCCTCTGGTTGGTGGTGTTTTCATTACAAAATAGGAAGTCATCATGCTAGGAGGTTCCATTCAGGGTGAAGTAGGATCCTGTCCATAGCTGGACGCCCAAGGAAGGGTCCAGTCCCATAACAAAAATTATTTCATAGACAACTGCTAATGTGAATTCAGTGACCCTCCTAAGTATTCATTATTTCAGTGCCTGGCTATGTTAAAACTCACATCTCTGCAGTCTCTTTGGCCTTTTGGTTGTATAATGACTATTGCATCTCCAGCTACCATGACTGCACAGCAGGCAGGAATAAGACAGCCATGTCCTCCTCCCTTTGCTCTAACTCTCTAGCCTCGTATACTTCGCCATCTCATTTCGGTTCATCCTTTGGTCCTAATGTTCCTCCACTTCAACTCCTGACTTTGGGATTTCTCACTCTCTCTAGTCTGTCTGCTTTCCTAATCATCTTAGAAGTTTTGGGACTCAGAACTGGGTCCCCATTCAGAACCTTTGTTCTTCCTAGTTCTGAATCCTCTGGCCAGTTGGGCTGCCTATACCTCTACTGCCCATCTGCCAGAAGCGTTAGCATCCCACAGGCTTCTGCTAAGGCCTTCATTCATTGTGAATCTGGGCCAAACCACAAGCAAGAGCTACTGAGAGCACAGCAGTGAGACAGGTGTGGGTTTCCCCACTGTTGCCTCTCCTGTGAGACAGTGACTCCTAATGACACAGTCTGGATGGCGACACACTAAGTCAGGTCTTCTCTCTCCTGTCTGCATGGAGAAATGTACAAGGGCAGAAGTCTGTGACTCACGGGGCTTGAATGGGCAGAGTTGGTATCTGAACCACCACCACTTCCCACGTACGCCTCAACACCACATCCGTTATGTGACACCCACAGATGGGTGACTCCACAGTGCCTGTGTCAATATGAAATACTCTTTTAGCATAGCTCTGGTTTGAAGCCAGCTGGGGAGTAACCAAATTAGCCCCAAAGCCTGTCTTAACTTAATTTTTACAGCTCTGCTTTCAGGATAGTGTTTGCTCTGTGACCTTTCTTTGCTCCCATGTGTCAGTGGCTTTCCCTTAGGGAGCAGGGGGTGGCTGGGAACAGAGCACAATGGCCATCACAGGAGCCATTAAACTCCCACAGATTCCTTGGCGTCAGAGCTGATTAGGGTAATTCAGTCTTGAAGGTAGCTTTCATTTCCACAGCCCTGACTTGCTGCCCTGGTAATGGGTAAGTAGCTTACTGGCAGGTTCTTCTCTCTACAACCCAGCAGAGAAGGACACAGGACTCTAGGATACCTGAGATACCTCAGCATCATTGGGCAGCTCACCTGTCTAGTACTGTAAGGTGGAGCAAAGGAAATCAAGATGTAAAAATAACAGCAAGACCATGAGTGTGAGCACATCTAAGGCAAGGGAGGGCTGATGTCACACCTATTGTTGTCACCACCTTCACTCCTCATCATCAAGAAAGAACAAGAAACAGACACATACATACACAGGCACATATAAGTGCATGTGTGCACACACACACATGTTTAAGCAAGCGCAGCCTGACAAGGTATAAGAACAATGTGAAAAATTCAACTGAAAACTGTTGTAGAAAGAACAATTGTGACACTCCCATCTCTCAACCTCGGGTTTGTTCTGTAATCACAAACCTATTGTTTAACTCTGCCACATGACTCACTGTTCATAAGATAAAAGTCACAGTCCTTCCCCCTTCCTTATCCACTGACCTAACATGATTGCAAGGAGCTAGGATTATTGGAGAATGGAGATACTGCACAAATGCGCCGTAATTAAATATATTGAAGTTGAAGGTCGAAGTATTCCCAGTTCTGGTTACTGAGACTCATGACCATGTCCTTTTATCTGAGGTACCCTTCACTATCCACTAAATATGAAAATCAAAATATAAAACCATTCCAAAATGGTGCACTGCAGGCTGGGTACCTGTAAGCTTCACAGCCCTCACAGAAGTGAAGGGGGCTCCCACAGCCTCGCCTGACACTGGGTATTAGACGAGATTAAACCGTAAAGCGGAGCTAAAGTTCTGGGAAAGCAGAGGGAGAAAAAAAAACATTAGTTTGCATAAATGTTTACACCTAGGATAACTTGGTGAAACGTTACATAGTCCCAAATAACTCATTGATTCTAGGTGGTGCTAACAAGAAAAGATTAAGTAGCATTTAGTGGTTATATTTTTTAAAAAGAAAGAAAACACGGTGTAGCAGGAGGCTCAAGGCCATGGTCACTGGAGATATCCCTGGGGTGTACTGAAAACCGTGCCGCTCCGAGAGCAGAAATGAGGGTGAGGGATCTGACCAGATCGATGCTACAAAGGGACTGATCACAGCTAAGCTATGACTGTGGTTTTTAACCTGTAAAATATTTTTCAAGGACTCTGTGAAAAGGGCAGCAATGTGGCAATATTGGTTTTTTAATCTCTCTGAAACCCCACCTAAAACTCCAACCCTATATTAAAATTAAAAACCTTTGGACATTTACAACAAAATCTGGTGATAAATTATTCCAATCAGACCCTCAAAACACAAATGAGTGATGACAAAGTATTACTTCCTTTGTTGACCAGCAGACCTGTGCAGTCCAATCCGTACAAGAGAAAGGAGAGGACAGGGTAGAAACCAATCTGAGAACAATTGCTGGAAGGAAGGGAGGCTTTGCCCACCCCTGGGACATGTGACTGCAGGGACCCAAGGTGAGAGCTAAGGAGGCCAGAATGGTCTGCCCACCAAGCTTCCTCCCCGGGAAAGCGTGCACATCTAGAAAGAATTTCTAGGAGTTAAATCAGTGTTGAAAATGGCAGGGACAATGGAGAGGAGAGAGAATGGAAAGGAGCAACTGTCCAGAACAAAGTAGAAAGAGCCAGAAACCTCAGCTAGCAGGGCGTCATGCTCTTGAGCACCACGTGGTGGGGGGCACTTGGACTTGAACCTGCAAGTCCAACAAAACTAATTTCACATCAAATGAATAGCAAGGTCAGATCCCAGGCACAGTTATAGTTATGCTCAAAGAGAACAGGATAACACCTCTACAGAAAAATAAAGCATACCAGAAAGACCTGCTCGTGGAATAAGCTTCTATTCCAAAATGAGCTCAAAAGACAGCAAGACAGTGATAAAAGATATGGAAAAATAAAACAGACCAATAAAAAAGCTCAGAAATTATGTGAAATAACTCAGAAAAGAATTTGAAATAAAATATTTTTAAGAAATGAAATACTAAGATAAAAGGAATAAAAATGAAGACCAAATGAAAGAGTTCTTAAATTCTTACACAAAATAGAAAGTAAGGAGAGGACATATTTAAGAATCAAAAAGATAATGTACATCAAAGATAACCAAAGAAGATCCAATATACATACAGCTAGTAGTAATGCCTGAAGAAGAAAACCAAAGAACTGGGACAGAACAAATACTTAATAAAGGTATAAGTCAACAAAAATGTCCTTATCAAAACTTCCTACTGAATGAATACATTGTACATCTAGGGCACACAGCAAGTGATTTGTTAAAGAAAGTTTACATTATTGTAGGATTTTTGTTAGGATGGTAATACTTTCAGCCAGAGGAAAATAGAGTGGTTGATTTAATGTACTCTAAGAGAAAGAAGTATTATCAACAGGAAAGAATTCAATGACTGTTACTACCATCACTTTTTTCTGTGGGATATGCTTAAAACCAAAATTCATATAACAAAAATAACTAGAGAAATATCAACATAAGAACTGACATGACCATCAGCCATTATGTAAAACTAAGACTAAGTAAGAGGGAAGAAGGAAAGAGTCTAATGTGTAATAACCATTACCCAAGCAGCATAGATTAACACAACTACAAGACATGAAAGGAGAATGGAGTGTATATATGAAAGATTTTTAATTGCTCTCAACTTTTATATTAATGATAGTGGTGGTAGAATAGGTACTGTTAATCTAACACTGTTATGTGCATAAGGAAAGATAATGTAAATTAATAATAAGATATGGGGCTGGGGATTTAGCTTAGCGGTATAAGCGCCTGCCTGGCAAGTACAAGGTTGTGAGTTTGATCCCCGGACCAAAATAATAATAATAATAATTACAAGATATTCTAATTTTTTATCACTTATATTCTTGAGAAACATGATTCTCAATTTGGAGAAAGAAATACAGATGTAATACAGAAGTGATTAAATTAAAATCTCCTTAGTACTGGATGTGAGTTAAAAGGATCAATATGTAATTATAATGTATATTCATATGCATGTATGTTTATACTGATACACATGTATGTATATTTCCTAGCCCTGTTCACTAGAGCAGCTGAGAAACAATCACCAACCCAGGAGCAATAAGCTGTCATTGCACCTAGATTTTATTCTTAAAATACCTCTTGCCATTAAAGGAAACCAAGGTTTTTTAGAAAAATGTCTGACTCTCAGTCTAGGGAAAGAGGGAAAGAGCACTGATATACCATATAACAAGGAAGCTTTAAAAGTCTTCTAGGGATATATCAAAAGAACTACAGAAACTCCTACTTAGCAAAGATGTGACCATTTAAGTTTCCAAAGGATAATAATTATGATTAATTAAAACTCAAAACTAGCAAGGTACCATGGCTTATACCTAAAATCCTAGCAACTCAAGAGGCTGAGGCAGGAGAATCACCAAGTTTGATGCCATTCTGGGCAACTTAGCAAGACTGTCTCAAAAAAACAAAATGAGGATTTTAGCTCAGCATATCAGTGCCTTAGGCTCAATCTTCAATACCACCAAAAAGAAAGAAAATCTGTTTAAATTCATGGACTCATAATAATATATAAAATTAATTGGGCAACTTTAGAGGGTCATAGAGCACAAATTTCATATTTTGAAAAATGTAAAGAAGGAAAACGAATTAAGTACTGATACTGTCTTTTCTATGTGAACTAAATCATTGAGTAATGAGGGCGTGTGTCTCTTTATAAATACACACCAACTAATAAATGAGAAAAAGATATAATTAAAATGTATGCTGTTGCGTAGGTGCACACCTGTAATCCCAGGTACTTAGGAGGCTGAGGCAGGAGGACTTAGAGTTTGAGGCCAACCTGGAAAACTATACAAGACCCTGCCTCCAAAAAGTAAGAAGTGTTAGGGGTATAGCTTAGTATGATGGCCCTGGGTTCAAACCCAGGCAACCCCTCCACCACTCCCCCAAAATAGCATTGCCTTGTAACTCCCAGTAAATAAACAGATTTATGTATTGAGCTTCAGCAAGTCATCAAAAAAGAAAGCAGTGATCAGATAGTAAGTTCCTCCCAATAAAGAAACATCACCTAAAGTCTGGTAAGGGATCTGGCTGTAATTTACTGGACAGAGGGACATGTTGAACTGTACCTTGGGGATTCAGTCAACAAAATTCACACTCTGGGAGACCTCACAGCAAAGTTCTGTTTCTTGACCTAAGCAGTGGTTAAAATGGGTCTCTGCTTTTTAGTAACTCACTAAGTAGGAATACATTTGCTTTGTGCATGTTTCTATATGCTTTATTTTAAAATTAAAAGGTTTACTCTTTACCACTGTTGAAGAGTCTCCTGTTATCATGTCCTTAAACGGAGCCAATAATTCCCTACTACATACTTTTAGAAGCAGGGTTCTTTTTAATTTTTTGCATCTGCGACTAGTTGTAGCGATATTTTAATCACACAATGACAAGCGTGTGCCTCGTTTTCATTTTACCCTAATAAGGGGACACTTGAGTTCAGTTCGACCATGTATGCAAAAAAGAGGATGTCACTTTTCCAATTTGTGATAAAGAATGGTGCCACACACTGATGGAGGTGTAAGTGATAGTTAGGCTCCACTTGAAATTAGGGTGCGCCCGCTTCGGCCTCTCAGAGTGCTGGGCTCACAGGTGTGCACTGCCATGTTCAGCTTGACTCTTATTTAAGGGTATCTAAGACAGCCATCAAAAGGGCCCAACATTACCAAGCTTCCGTGGTGATGGATAAAATTCAGTCCTGCGGATCAGAATCACAGTGGCGGAGGTGGTCCATGTGAATCACAGAGCTCACCACACCACGCAGCCCTTCACCAGAAGGCAGATCCTTCCAGTAGTGACTGACAGTGATAGTGGAGACCTGATTTTCCTTTGTATCAGGCTTTATTTCTTCGCCTCCAATTGAGCAGGTGAGATGGCTTAGGAGCGGTAATAAAACCCACACACTCACAATTGAGCCTATTTTTTTCTAATGCTGCGCTGTATATTACTAATTGATTTATTTCTTCTTGAAGGGCTCAGCAGTATTCTTCAAATGAAACCAAGTGCTTAATGGATTTTTCTTTCCTCAGCTGTCTGTAACTCCTCAGTATTTTCACATCTGTGGGTTCTTTGTGCAGTGTGGATATGAATGACCCCTAGACTGTGTTTTCAGAGTGTGGTATGTATAAGGACAAGATGAAGCCTTCCTTTGGGTTTTTTTTTTTTTCTTCATAAATGACTTGTAATGCAATAGGGTTTTTTGTTTGTGTAGGGAAAAGAGGAAGAAAGAGGCGGTTTCCCTCCCTCCGCTGCCCTCAATCCCCGCTTCTCTCTGGGAGCCATTTCATCTCTCACAGCCACACAGGGCTTCAAGGACCAAGGCAGACCCCCAGCAAGGGACACACAGGGATTGTGGCTCAGCCTCAAACCTGCCTCCCTTTGCTTTGCTGCTTATGTCACCACTACGCTGTCTCATATCTCTGCTTCCTGTCACAGGCAGGGTGGAGTTGAAAAAAAGATTACCTGGAGAGCAGGCAGAGTTCAGCCACCTAGAGCCCCCCAACTGTTAAGGAGACTCTGGGAGAAGCAAAGGCATTGATGCCAAGAACTCTCTGGCTTTTATTTAGAATATCAGTGTAAGAGGAGAACAAAGCAGCAGAAAAATCAGTTTGGGCCAGTTTTGAGCTGTCTAAGGCTAAGCAGTTTTTCCTGGAGAAAGGGGAAGCACAATAGATCAGACAGGGCACACTTTACTTGTGTTACTGTTTAACCATTCAATTCTCACACAACCTGTGTGCATTTTTGCCACATTGTTTCGTTATTTTTTTCCTCACAGAGCCTGGGTGCCTTTTATCTTGCGCTTTAATTATTTGTGTGCTTTTGCCCTGAATTTTAACGGTTCAAACATGACACAGCCTATGCGCTTTTGTCTGGCAGTTTAAACATTCAGTTTGATCGTTCACTCCTAGCCAGACCCCCTCACTCCTCCCTCTTTTGTTTTACAAAATCAGGGTTGGGAAGGAAGAGAGAAGCAGGGTTGGGAAGGAAGAGAGAAGCAGGGTTGGGAAGGAAGAGAGAAGCAGTGTAGAAGACAGGATGAGTATTGGGATACTGGGCTTGATGCGGGAAGGTCGTCACGACCTCAGCATTAAGCATCCACCAGAACAGCATATAAAAGACCTTGAGGACTATAGGAAAAAAATAATAATAATATCATTAGTAATAAAAATCTAAACAGAAAAGTTGAGGACAGAAAAATAGTTTTGGGGGTTTCAGCTAATAGGCAGTATCATTAAAGTGATTTAAGCTGATATTGCAAGTTTTGCTTTGCAATTTATGAAATCGGGCTTGCAGTCAGCCCCAGAGATTAGTAATCTCTCTAGCCGGATTTGTATGAAAAGCATCATGACAAAGTGTTGGGCTTTTTCTGAGGCCACTGAATGGTTCGATAGGGTAGGTGTGACACATGGAAGACAGAAGGCGGCGTCACAGCTAAGCTGGTTGTGTCTCCAAAGAGTTTGTTATGCTTGAGTCAGCTGACTGTGGTCGTAAAGGTCTCAAATTACTGTGAGATTTTTTTTATCAGCCTTCTGGGCTAGCAGTTTACAGATAATGTTTTAGAAATAGCTATTCCTACTTTGAGTAGTTTAAATTAAATGAGTTAAGGTGATCACAGTAGTGTCACTATAGCTTTCACATAATATTTTAGTTGTCATCAGAATATACACAAAAATTTTTGTTTAAGTATTGAGGTAATTTGTTCAAAGGCTGAAATTTTATCCATTTTCTCATGAGTTTGGTGGGAAGCCAGACTTTGGCTTGCTGTCATAGTACCATAATATGAATAATGCTTAATCAAGAAATATTTAAAGTGATTTATATACAATTGGAGTTGGAAAGGAATACAGTAACTACTACGGGTGATATTGGGGCTTTGCATAATGCAAATTCTGTTTTCTGGAAATGCCATTCTTGGGGTAACAGATGCCAACCACTGGAATAGCCAAAGTGGCTATAGCCCCTCCCATAGCCCCTTGAGGAGCCAGGAGTTTTGTCTGTTTATGAAGTGCTATTAGAAGAAAGAGATGATTTTTGATCTCCCATGTCATTTTATCTAAGAAAGGCAAGGTAAGAACATGAGCTTAATAAACCATATCACTTACCTGAGATGTCCAAGTCAGCAAACTCGGAAAGATAAGGATCTTTTTCACCTTTGCAGTTTTGGAGTTGTAAGTGACTGACGTGATATTTTGTAAGAAACAGGTTTTCAGAAATAAAGGGAAGCCTTGTGCTTTGCTGTGTCTGTTCACTCTGAGTGGGGAGTTGTTTTTGTTGTACTGTTATTAAACTTTCTAAATCACAATGCAGAAAATGTTAATGCTTATAAAATTAAATTACCATCACAGACCCTTTCTTGTTTTACAAAATGAGATCTAAATAGTTCATTGGCTTATTTTATAGTGGCTTGGCTTGTAGGGTTGTAAGAGATAAGGGTGCCTTGTTTCACATAATGTGTCAAGAGTCGGAGAAAGTTTGTAAGGAAATTGGAATTGTCCTCCTTTGGGGGCTAGGGAACATATGAAAGAGCACCTTATGATTTTTGTTATGAATAAAGGCAATTTTAATCACTTGTAGAGTCTCCATAACAGAAGCCAAATCAGCAATATTCCTGAGAGTCTGAATCAGGGAGCTGTTACCTTATTATTGGTTAAGTTCATCTTAGAACTTGAACTCCTATGGGACATTAACAGACAATAGTTATAAAGTTTTGCAGTGATAACTTGAAGTCAAGGACAGTATAATACAGCATCATAACAATCGTGGTGGCATCATAAAATTAAATGCTATGAGGGAAATTTAATCCAAAATTTGTCCTCTTTCAATATGAAAGGTGAGAAGGATTCATCTGTCCATAGATGTGCGTTTTGTAATATTGTTTGGACCACACAGTATTTGAGCATTATTAAGTATAAAATAAATATATAACATACATATAATAGTCACTTAAGCATAGGCTCTGAAAAAAAAGTATTTGTGTCTTTGAAGACCTGTGCATCTAGGAACAATATTTAATATTTTATTATACCATGAAACCAGCAGTAATGAGTGTCACAAATTAAGCTGGAACTGTCCCAGGAGGCAGCTTTGTCTTATTTTTCATCATTGATCAGTCTAGCTGCCTCTACCAGTCATGCAGAAAAACTCATGTTTAGTATTAATTTTTAGAAATGAGAGTTACAGCCTTTGTCCACCAGAGAAGAGGTCTGAGACCTGGAAGGAGTAATGGATAGAGCCAGGGGCTTTCATCTTTGAGCAGCAAATAAGTTTCAAAAGGAAATTCTAGACTCCACCAACCAACAGGCAAACATACGTTTTCCTTCTATAAATTGCTTCCTCCACAAATTTTTCCTTGACATACAGTACTTTTCGGTTTTGCCATTATGTCTCTATTTTTCTTTGAGGGCAAAACTTTATCATATAAAATATTCTCACATGAAATGTATACCATATATATATATATATTCCTACTTATTATAAACTTTTCATAACAAACTTGGCTCCAACCACTTGTATTTTAAAGTGTCCTTCTCTGCTTTATTTTTCCCCTTTTGTCTCAGACTGTCACATTTTTAAACTTAACTGGCTGCCAGTAGACTTCTAAGTAACCTTGAATCAGTATTCTTACCACCAGCAGAAAGCACAGAGCAAATTAACCCTGTAATTGTAATTTAAGAATTTATAAATGTTTTAAGCATATTATTTAAACAAAAATACCAACTTGGAAGCCAGAAATAAATGTATCATCTGGCTAGGATTTCTAACAGTGGGTTCCTATTGTGACTCTGGGTCAGCTCTCACCCCACACAGGGTAAACATTTTATGATTGACTCTCTGTTTTTATTGGGGCACAGGGAATTGTGCCTTTCAGTTTTTGGAAATAGGGGTCCCCTCAATATCAAATCTGGAGCAGCACCGATTGGCCCAATGGTAGCCTCTGTTACATTTTAGACATTTTTGTTTTGGTTTGATCTTTTTACCCTGTTTATTTTTATAATCATTTTGGAGATATCCCTTCTTGCCACAATTATAACTTTTCTGAGGTTTTAAAACAGCACCACCTGTGCCTTATGAATCTTAGTTCCATATATATTTCAAGCCTTGATCCTTTCAGCAATATTTACCTTTTTAAGGGGTGTTAGGACTCTGACAAAAATTCAGCACCGGCATTTCTATGTGCTAGTTGAAGGATGCCTTGACCATCCAGAGACCATATCTGTAGATTAATCTTTTATTTTGGTTCATCCATCAGATTGTTTAGTTCCTGTGTCTGTTTTATTTTTTCTTGTGTCTCTTTTGCTGTTCTTAAAATGACAATTCTATAGCTTCTGTATGGACAGAATATCTAGGCAGAGCAAGCCACTCAAAAAAATTGGGTGGGGCATGTCTGCCTCTCTCGTAGGACCCAGTATATTCAGAGATAGAATTTCCTGAGCGAGCCCCAGATTGTAAAAGAAATGAATGTATTTGTTTAGACCCAAATGGGACTCTAGAGGCAGTGGAAGTGAAGCCTTGATTTACATTTTTGTAAGAGCAGCACTGAGAGGCACACTGGAGTTGAGCTATGAGCTTTTATTTTTAATTCATAAGTTTGTCCTTGTATTATAGGACTTTTAGTCTCATTTTTATGTTTATCTCTTGAATAATAATGGAAAAACTTTTAAATTATTGTACATAGGCAACAACAGGCATTGTATTTGCAAAACAAATCTTGATTATCATTTTATTGGCTAACAACCCAAAAAGAACACATGTCATCAACTGTAAGGGAGTCTCTCCTTTTATCAACTGATTTAAATTAGTCCAGTTCACTGTTAAGTTATGTAAACCAAAAGGCATTTGGGTTAATACCATGAGTGTCAATTTATCTTAAGTAGCAGCTGTCTCAAACCTAAGCAGTTTTTCTTGGGGACAGGGAAAGGACAGTTGATCAGACACAGCACACTTGATTTAACCTAAATTTCTTATTGTTCTACCATTTGCTTCTTGCACAGCCTGTGTGCTTTTGCCCCACAGTTTAATATTCATTTCTCACAGAGGTTGCGTGCCTTTGGCCTTGCACTTGAATTATTTATGTGCCTTTGCCCCGCATTTTAATCATTCACACCTCATAGGGCCTGTGCGCTTTTGTCCAGCAGTTTTTTTTTTCAAAAGAGGGTAAAACTAAACATAAAAAAAACAGAGCAAAGCAGATCAGAAGAAAACAGTGTAAGTGACACAGATTTCAAAGCAAGACAACAGGAGATCTACAGTGGCTACCATAATATCTCTTGTTTTCTTCTACGTGTTTGTCTATATCTTCACACACAATGAATTCGTACAAAGCAAAATAGCATAAAACTGATCAGGATAGAGTAATGGCATTACGGGCCTTCAAAACCAGACAACAGGAAAATCAACAATGGCTACTGTAATGTCTCTTGTTCTCTTCAAAATAGCTGTCCATACCTTCATGTATGTTGAAATTAATACAAAACAGACTAAAACCACTCAAAACAAAGAATACAAACATTACTGGATTTTACAGCATGATGATACGGAATCAGCAATGGATACCATAATGTCTGTTTTTCTTCAAAGTAGCTGTTCATTTCATCACACAGAATATAACTGATTCTCATAAACTGTTTAGGAGAAATTCTAGGCATGTATAAGCCTCTACATGTACATCTATCTTTTCTGTATTAGAGGGAAGAACAAAACAAAACAAGTTTAATTATTTGATTTGATCCTTTACCCTTGCCCAAGTCCCCCACACCTGACCTTGTAAACACTGCAGATACCGAATTTCCCTTTCCACTCTGCCGGGCCTCTCTCGGAACTACATCCCTGATCCTGAACTCACTTTCCTGGGCTGGTTCCCATGACCCTGATTCCCAAAGCCCAATCTTCACTGGGCTCTGCCACTGCCGGGGTCACTGTGGGACTTTCTAGGACTGAGACTCCCCCCACCACAGCCATTTGCCCAGACTCAGCTGTCACTTCCAAGTGGCCTGCGGACTCCCTTGGCCCAAGAAACCTTGGTTTGGTTTGTCCTGGCTTGAACTGAGCCCCCTGGGACTCAGGGACTGGAAAAAGGGAAACCTAACACTCAGAAAAGCTCCATGGCGATGTTCTGGTGACCCTACTAGCACCTTTTTAAGCCATGGGCTGGGCTTGCCAGAAGACCTACATTTAATTAGCACTCACTTTATGTTGCTGGCTGGCGCTCTGGGCTTCTCTGAACTTGAACTTCTGGTCTTTAAAGGGAATGCTATAACTCTACCGTTAGCACTACACAGTCTCAGCAAGTTTAAAGGCATTTAATATAGGTATGAAAGTCCAGGGCCTGACCCACATTAAGTGCACAGTAAATATTGAGAGGTTTTTGTTCCATTCATAAGAAAAGTAAAGGGATACAGCAGCCCTCCACTGTCGCACACACACACACCCAGAAAGAAGGATAGAACAAATCAGAAAACAAAGCAAACCTTGACTTCTGCTCCCAAGAGCACAGTTACTGATTCCTTAGCCTGTTGGGTTCTGGGTCTGCCTGGTTGAATTCACAAAGCTGTGCCCAGGTCTTCGATTCTGGTGACCCTGTTGGGAATGAACAAACCTCTGGCTAATTACTCATGGTTTTAACCTACCTTAGCTTAGAACTGATCTCCTGCCTCCAGCCCCGAGTGCTACCCCTGCCAGGTCCTTTCTGTTTCTAGGGCCCCCTATTCCAGACACCTCCTCTGCAGCACTCCTAAGCCCACAATAATTAATATCATCAGGCCCAAAATAATTCCTCACCCCTTGGACAAAGTCTGGAAATTATCAGAGTCTGTTCCAAGCAAACACCTTCGGAGGGAAGTTGAATATAAAGCAAACTAAAAATGGTTCCCTGCAACAAAATCACAGACATTGCGGTTCCAATGGGCCCATCTCGAAAAGCAGATTCTAATATTAAAAAGGATTCTGAGGGCCAGGGGTTTAGCTCAGTGGTACAAGTGCCTGCTTGGCAAGTATGAGGTCCTGAGTTTGATCCCCGGTACCAAAAAAATAAAATAAAATAGATTCTGAGAATGACACAGGGAGTCTGTACTTATATAGGGAGATTGTGAAAAGTCAGGGGTCTTTAAGGCAGAAAACCGAAAAGGGCTTGATCACCATCCAAAAGACCTGTATGAAGGACTGATTCTTAATTTTGGGTTCTTCTCTATTGCTGTTATGTGTAGAAAAGTCACTTTGTCTCTCTTGAATGCTCTTTCTTCATTTGGACAATGAGGGAAGCGAGGTAGTATACAAATCTGAGTGAGCATTGGATTCTCTTGGGAAGGCTTTTTGTAGTACTGTACGATGATTGAATCCCCATTCCTACATAACATCTACTGAATCTGAATCCCCAGGGCCCTGGAACCTGTGTTTTAAAGATCCTCAGGTAGTTTGGGAATCACTCATTAGGTGATCTCCAAGGTCTCTGGCTAATTCCTCATGGTTCTAACCTACCTGAGGAGGCTGTGGTATCCTCTGATCTCTATGAGACTCCAGACAGAATTCACAATGAGAACCTACAGGATGAAGCTTGACCAGACAAGCACACCCACATGAGAAGCAGAGTAGCCCTTACATGATGCGCAATAAACTCAAAATCTCCTTACCCCCCAGGAGGGGATGCTGGCGGGAACCATAAATTGATTCCAAACAAAGGAGGGCAGATTTATGAGGGTCAGGGCCATCTGCAAGAGCAGGGAGCACCCCTGTGCCTCAAAGACTGCTGGAAGCAGCAGAATCCTGGCTGGATGAATCATGAGTGTGGCCTGGGATGGCAAAGCCTCTATTCCCATGGAATCCCCTTGAACAAAGGTTTCTTCTCTGTACCTTTCCACCAGAAATTGTTGAAAATAAAACAAAATTTTGTATGGAAACCGCCTGAGACTAATACACATCCACTGAATTGGGAAAATACTGGTCCCTTTATTAAGCAATGGCCCTGGAGAACCTCCTTTATAGAAAGAGGGTATAAATCTTGAGATTGGGTGTCTGCTTCCTAGTGAGAAATTGAACAAGAAGTAACACCCTTGCTAAACTGTATCCATTATGGATTTTGAATGCTGACGGTTGTGCTAAGGCATTTCACTTAGGTCGTAATACAGAAAGTCTCAGTACAAGATGAACAGTCTCCATTTTTTCAGATTAGAAAATTGAGGCCCAGAGAGGTAATGTAGTATTACCCAGATCTTACAGCTAGTTGGAAGCAAATCCAGTATGAGAAAACTCAGCCCATCTAAATCCAAAACCCATGCCCCACTTCCCACCACCAGATGTTCCATCTAGCCAAAAAGGAGAATCCCATGATGCTGCTTCTTTTAGCTTGCTAATCCAGCCCTCTTTTTAGACAAGGGAATGAGACCAAGGTCTCACAATCTGTCGCTGATGAAGCTGCCCCCAAATCCAGGTGTTCTCGATGATTTCAAAGCCCATGGCCTTTCCACTTCATGCCTCTAACACAGTTCACAGTTATAGTTTGGGCTGTTGGCTACACAGGCTCTACCAAAATACCTGCTGAGAAGATTTAGTCCTTCCAGCTAACAGGAACGCAGTGCAAATAGATCAGAAAGGTAACCCATCCGCCATTCATACCAAATGTAAATGGACTCGCTACCTCCTAGCCCTTGAAATGACCGTCAGAAATTAAATAGAAAGCAACATCCTCATAAAAAAAAAAAAGAAAAGAAAAGAAAAAAAGCACAAGTACTCAGTGTAAACCCCGCTAGAACTTTGTTTTCCTGACCTCAGGGCCAGGACTGTGTTATAAAGGCTCACCACGGATGGCCCAGTTTTCAGATTATCAATCTTGCCCAATTGACTCTCACTCTGATATTTTTTTTTTATACTGGAGATCGAACTCATGACCTAGCTCTTATGCACCAAGCTAACTCCCCAGCCCTCACTCTGATTATTTATAATTGGCAACCCAAATTAACCTCTTACACTTTCATCATTGAAATAGTCTGAAGTCTTCTAGAAATACTCACTTTAATGTTTTACTGAACAAAGCTACATCCCTGAAATTAATTTCTCCTTCATTTTTGTTTGTAGAATTTAACTTCATCTGTCTTTAAAGAGAAATCATTTTTGGCAACCTGATAATGAGATATTTTTTTATTTTAAGTAAAAGTAATTCATCAACACTAGACTTTTTAAAGTTTGTATAAGTCGTAAAAAAAAAAATATGTTAGAATTTTAGGCAACAAAAGAATCAACTATTCCCCAAGGCCTGGACTGGCTCAAAGACAGACCGTGTGAAAGTGTAGGTTGGCGGGGAGCGGGGTTGTGCTCAATGCTCCCGTGAGGCCACGGGAGCCACTTTGGGAGAGGACAGGACACAGCATGCAGTGGACTTGGGCCTGGGAAAAAGAGACAAAATGTGCTAAAGTTGGCCTGTTCTGTGTTTTACACTCTCTCTTGCATCGGCAACCTAAAAGCTCCTCTAGTTACGTTTCTAAACCTAAGCCGACTGTGGTGAGACCGAGTCCTGCCCAGTTGAGGGTTTGTAACCCTGTGTCTGATAGGCAAAGCCACACTCAGGGAGTGCCAGGCTTCCTGCTCCCAGCTGTCCTGGGTCCTTTGGTCAGTGGTGGAGCCGGGAGACTGATACTGTGCTTTATTTACTCAGCTCATCTTCTCCAAGTTAAAAGGTTCCCATGTGCCATGCCAGCACATAGAGTGCTGGGACCTGGGCTAGATGCAGTCACAGTAGCACAGGTAATCACTGAGGTTGGCTAGTACTGCATTGGACAGCCCAGGGAGGCCTATGGAGGAGAAAGGGCCAGGCTGAGTGAGTGACTACCTCTCCTTTTGTGCCACAGTTCACTGGCTGTTCACCACATGCGGGGCAAGCGGGCCCCACGGCCCCACTCAGACCCAGTGCAACAACGCCTACCAGAACTCCAACCTGAGCGTGGTGGTGGGGAGCGAAGGGCCCTTGAAGGGCGTCCAGATCTGGAAAGTGCCGGCCACCGACACCTACAGGTGCGTATGGGAATGAGAGGCTGAGGGGTGGACCCACTCTCTTGAGAGGGACTGGATGCATGCACCAGGGGACTGAGCACACGGAGGCTCAAGAGTCACAAGCCCTGGCCCATAAAGGGGTGTAGGGACTGGAGATGGAATATGGGGGCAAAGGAAGATAGGTCCCTTGTCCCCAAGGAGCTCAGAGACCGTGGAGATGATACGAGCACAGGAGCTGGCTTCACAATTATTACTAATAATCATGAGGATGGTGGACTATTCTCTGAATGCTGCTTAATGCTGTTCAGATAAGAAAATGCATGTAAAAATATTTGGAAAGCAAAAATACAATACAATCCACGTGAGCTTCATTTTCTGGGCCATCACTGATCACGCACAAGTGTTCTCTACTGCTGGCCTCAGCTTAATCCCAGCCCTGCAGTTTTCCACCAGGGCAGTGTCAGGCAGGAGGGGGAATGACTTCTGGTGCCACCTTGAAGCCATAGCACTAAGCAAATCTAATGAGGACCAACCGGTTAAAACCCAGAATTCAAGTGACTGATTGTGTTTTGACGTGTGTGTGTGTGTGTGTGTGTGTGTGTGTGTGTGTGTGTCTTGTGCTAGAGACAGAACCCAGGGCCTTTCGTGTGGTAAGAAGGTGCTCTACCACTGAGCTATACCCCAGCCAGAATATGAATTGCCATCAATGCCCAGTTGACATCAATGCAGCCTTAGAGAATCACTAAGCTCCCTCACACCCCAGACTTAAAGGAGCTTGTAAAGTCCTCCTGCAGACTCTGTGGCTCGGGCAAAACCAGTGCAGCAGTCTGAATTTTAGCAGTGAGGAAATAGGCCAGGGTCAGGAGGTTCCTGGCAGTCACAACAACCATCAAGTTCAGACACCGAGGGCATGGCCCAGCGCCACTCGCCCGTCCAGCAGCACACAGCAGGGCTGTCTTTCATGCTGTGTTGGTGCCGGTTCCCCAGGGACACAGTGGTTGTGGGCTCTCCTTCCCTTCCTGCAGTCCCCTCCAAGGAAAGGGGCTTCTCAGGTTGCCCTGTTTTCTCTCTCCAGCTTACCATGTCCTGTCCTGTGATGACCCCAACCCTAGGGTAAATGTGTTTCCGGGCAGAGCTGTAAGTGTTTTGTAAGTGACATTCTGGGCCAAAATGCAATCACAAGGTTTAGCCGCAATCAGGTTGGCTGCACCAAGTCACCTCTCACCAATAAGTGTTCTGAACACACTCAGCCACCCAGGGTCCCCATACTGAGCAAGCCAGACCTCCCTTTCCTTCCGAGCAGAACCTCCATGCAGTGTCAAATAGGCAGGAAGGGATTCCTGGGAAGAAGGCTTTGAACGCTGGTGAGGACCCCGTATTTCTCCAGCTCTGAGTAGTGTGATGGTGGCATTGTCACTGATGGTAGCTATCCGCTTTCCTTGTACGAAGCTTCTAGGGTCAGAGGTCTGGAGCCACAGATACCAGGCTGCACACTCAGTGACCAGAGCTGGGGTTTAAACCCAAGGTGCTCTGGGTCAGAGTCTGCTGTTTACACTAAGGCCCACATTGGACACTGAGAGGCACAGAGAGGGCAAGAGAGACAAAATGGCTCTCAGAGCCACCCACAGCCACTCCAGGAAGCATCTGGAAATGAGACCAGGGGAGGGGAGGCCCAGCCACCTGAAGGGATATTGCTAGTACACCCCGTGGGCAAAACTCAACATGAAGGGGAAAGCAGAACAGCTGTGCAATAGCCAGAGACCCCCAACAGTTATCCCCTGAAACTGCCCACTGTGTCCTCCTTTCCCAGGCTAATTGCAAAGCTGGATTGGCCAGGACTCCCCTGCTGCCTCTCACACACAGCCTCCCATGGGTACTCTTGGGGTGCACTCCCCAAGACAGTGTGAATCATGGCCATCCAACCTCGCACAGGTTATTCAATCTCTTGAGTCTCTGCTTCCCTATGTGTGAGAGAGACGGGGAAGCCAGCCCCTGCCTTGACTGGCTGTGATGTCTGACACAACGCCCCCAGGTGGCAGGAGCTCGCCGGCTGAGGACAGAGTACCCAGCCGGAGTGTCAATGGTAGCAGGCAGCAGGCGCATAGCTTTCCAGGAACCAACCGGTCCCATGGGCAGTAGGTCTCAACTCTGCTGTGTCTGATGACTTCATTCTGACTTCTTCAGATGGCCCCTGGCTTTGGAAAGATTTGGCCTGCCAGAGGAACTGCACTTACTAAATAATAATTAATTAAATTCCCATTTATTATTAATCACAGCCATATGTAAGTCCATCCGGTTTCAGATCTGCATGAAATGCCAGTGCATGGATAAGATCCTAGCTCAAATTAGAGAAAGGTTTCCTTTATCTCTGAAAGGTTGAGACTTTTTGTTGCTGCCAGCATTGTCTGGTGATTATACCCAAGGACCCATTTTCCCATTGAACCAGTACATTTTGGAGTGTTCATATTAGAAAAGGAGACACTGTAATCTGGCTTAAGATAGCACCAATCAAAACAAAAAAACACTGGGTTTGAATTTTCATTGTTGTGTTGAATACTTGTACCTTAGCCAAAAATTGGATCAAACAGATATTTCTGACCCTTACCTCGTCCTTGACCCTGGATGATACTCAGAACTTTGACAACAGTATCCACTGGTCACAATAATAGTAATCAGAGAATCAGATAATTAATAGTTCACTTTTCAGACCATATCAAAACATCCCCAAGTCAGATTATCCACAACGAAATGTCAGTGCTTTTCTCAGGAGGACTTTTTCACCTTGGTAATTATTGTTGCTTAGTAAGCGTGACTACACAGTGAGAAAAGGACAGGACATGCCACAGGACCTGAGGAAAAGGTCCTTGGAAACAGAATGGGAGCCTGTCTGTGGAATCCATCCACTCTGGAAGTGCGGTACTCAGCTAGTGCTGTCTGACTACTGGGGAGTGGGGGTGCAGAGCCATGATGGCTGCTGTGGGGGGCGGCTGAAGGGAAGGGTGCATGCTCACCCACAAATGGGATTATATGCAAAGGGGTGCCCCAGGCCTGGGGCGTCCCCGGGGATGTATTAGGTGAAAGCACCCCCACCTTTAATTACTAATTGATTCTGGCCATCTCCCTCTGTACACCTCTGCTTCCCTCCACAAGGAAGAGGCCTGGGGGGCGGGGGGCAAGTGTAAGGACCCGGAAGGAGACCAGAGTGGACTGCTGGGGGCCTCGTCTCTTCCCCTACTTCTTCTCCTTTCCCGGATCTGTCTCTCCTCTGTCAACAGCAAGGGGGTCATGTGGCCTCTCCATCTCTCACAGGTCCTGCTTTACAGGTCTTGGGGCCCCGTGGTAAACACACGTCTGAATGCTGTGCATGACACAAGTGTCCGAAAGTAAATCCAGTCCCTGCCCGAGAGAAGCTGCAGCCAGCGGGGGCAAGGACCTCGGAGCAAGCATTTCTGTGTAAGGAGAAAGGACCCTCATGGATGTTTAGCAAGGCCCTGGGCTTCACCCAGCAATGGCGAACCTCTCAGAGACTGAGTACCTAACCGCAACCCCAAACCCACTTATCCCAAGTCCAGAGCGACAGTTAAACCTGAATAGTGAGGTTTTAACTTGAAGAAAAGCAACTTACATTAATATCTTTTGTCTTAGACAAAAACATAGCAACGCTTGTGCCACAGGTTCGCCACTACTGACCCAGCCTAGGTTCGAGGACAGCTTCCCAGGGACAGAAACCCCGAGCGCGGCCTGCAGACTCTTCCTAAGAGCTGCCAGCCCGGAGGCAGGGAGGGCAAAAGGGCACAGCAGCCAGTGTCCAGCTGGCAGCGGATGTCGGTAGGGCAGGGCCTTTGGGGCTGGGACAGGCAGGCTGGAGGCCACCTCCAGGGCGCCACATCTCCTGAAAGCCGTGAGCTCCCTCTGGTGCCGGAAGGAAGGAGGGAGCGGGAACAAGGAGCTGCAGACAGGCAGAGCAGGTGGGGGACAGGGGCTGACACATGGCCAAGGTCTTTCTGACCTTCTGAAAGGGGAGACCGGGCAGGGACCGGAGGCTGGAGAAGAGGGGCAGACCAAGAGGGGTAGGGATGGCGAGGGTGGCGGGAGGAGAGGCGAGGCTGGTGTGCAGAGGGCAGCACCCAGGACGACGGCCAGGCTTCTGCACAAGGAGCCGAGGCAGCAAAGACAGGTGACAGGGAGAGGGACAGCAGGTTAGCAGGACTTTTAGACCCTGGCTCAGGGGGGCGACAGCGTTCAGGGTTCACACGGGAGTAGGCACAGTGCAGGAGGGTGGGAGGTTGACCTGGGATTTGTGCTTGGTCTCATCGCAAAATGGAAAAGGACAATGACAGCCCAGCTCTGAGGGCCACCAGGGGATGAAGGGATTGAGTGCGCGTGTGAGTGTGAGGTTCCCCGGGGAGGCAGTCAGCACTCAGCCTAGGTCCCCTGCCACCTCTCACTCTGCCCGCCCTCTCCCC
>PVLA01007914.1:0-97074 GCA_004027455.1 Hydrochoerus hydrochaeris | reverse complement strand
ATAAACAAAATTGAAAAACCCTTAGCTAACCTTATTAAGAGAAAGAAAGAAAAAACCCAAACTCATGCAATAAGAACTGAAAAGGGAGAAATTATGACAGATCGCATGGAAATTCAAAAGATAATGAGTAATTACTTTGAAAATCTCTACTCACATAGAGTGGAAAACACAGAGGAAATGGATGAATTTCTAGAAACATATGAACTAACAAAGCTCAACCAAGAATATATAGCAATTTTGAACAACCCAATATCAGCTTTGAAATTAAAAATATCATTAAACACTTACCAACAAAGAAAAGCCCAGGTCCTGATGCATTCACAGCTAAAGTCTACAAGAAATTTAGAGAATATTTGATGCCAATGCTGCTTAAGCTCTTCAATGAAATGGAGAAGAAAGCAATACTCCATAAATTATTTCTGGAGGCAAGTATAACTCTAATACCAAAACCAGAGAATGATCCAACCACAAAAGAGAAATATAGGCCAGTCTCACTAATGGACCTTGATGCAAAGATTCTCAACAAAATACTGGCAAATAAAATGCAGAAATCATCAAGAAGATTATACAACATGACCAAGTGGGGTTCTTTCCAGGAATGCAGGGATGGTTAAACATATGCAAATCGACAAATATAATACAGCACATCAACAGAGCCAAATCCAAAAACACATAGTCATCTCAATACATGCAGACAAAGTTTTCAACAAAGTCCAAAATATGTTAATGATAAAAACCCTTCAGAAATTCAAAATACACGGGGTCTAACTAAACCTTGTAAAGGCCATCTATGACAAACCAATGGACTAAATGGACAAAAACTGAAAGCTTTCACTTTAAAATCAGGAACAAGACAAGGTTGTCCACTATCACCACTCCTTTTCAATATAGTTCTGGAAACACTAGCCAGGGTAGTCATACAAGAGAGAGAAATAAAAGAAATAAAGATAGGAAAGGAAGAACTTGAATTATCACTATTTGCAGATGACATGATACTCTAGATAGAAGACCCAAAAATCTCCATTAAAAGACTACTAAAGGTAATAAACAAGTTCAGCAGTGTAGCTGGATACAAAGTCAATGTTCAAAAATCAATAGCATTCCTGTACACAAACAAAATTGCATTAAGAGAGAACTTATGGAAATATTGCCCTTTACAATAACATCTAAAAAAATGAAATACTTAGGAATCATCCTAACTAAAAATGTAAAAGACCTATTTGCTGAAAATTATACTTTGCTGAAAAAGGAGATTAAAGAGGATATTAGAAAATGGAAGGACATTCCTTGCTCTTGGTTAGGAAGAACAAACATTGTGAAAATGGCCATGCTTCCAAAACTGTTACACAGATTTAATGCAATCCCAATCAAAATACCATTGACATACCTCACAGATGTAGAGAAAACCCTAAAATTCATTTGGAAATAGAAGAAACCTAGAATAGCAAAGGCAATTCTAGGCAACAAAAGCAAGGCAGGAAGCTTATCAATTCCTGACTTGAATCAGTACTTTAAAGCCACAGTGATAAAATCAGCTTCTTAATGGCAAACAAATAGACCTGAGGATCAGTGGAACAGATTAGAAGATGCAAGCACAACTACAAAGACACTCAGCCACCTGATATTTGACAATGGGGCTAGATATGTCCACTGGAAGAAAGATAGTCTTGTTAATAAATGGTGTTGGAAAAATTGGCTCTCCACTTGTGAAAGACTGAAACTAGATCCAAGCCTATCACCACGCACAAACTAAAGTCTAAATATATCAAAACCTAAATATTACAGGAAAAACACTAAATCTACTGGAAGACAAGGTAGGTAGAAGTCTTGCAGACATAGGGCTAGGAAGAGAATTCATGAACAAAGTGTAAACTGCACAGGAAACACTTCAAAGTATCAACAAATAGGATCTCATATTATTGAAAAGTTTCTGCACTTCAAAGGCAACCACCAACATAGTGAAAAGAAAACCCACAGAGTAGGAAAGAATTTTATTCAGCAACCCCTCAGACAAAGGACTTGTGTCCAGAACATATAAAAAATTGAAAAACATCAAGCCCCCAAATTCAAAGACCCTCTCCAAAAATGGGCATCTGAGATGAACACAGTTCTCAGAGAAAGATATACAAATGTCAAATAAATATATGAAGAAATGTTCACCATCACTGGTCATTTGAGAAATGCAAATTAAAACAACATTGAGATTCCACCTCACTCTGGAAAGAATAGCTGCCATCAAGAAATCAACTGATAACAAATGTTGTGTGGCTGCGGGGGAAAATGGAACACTGCTCCACTGTTCGTGGGACTGTAGGCAGGTGCAACCATTATGGAAATCCCTATGGAGAATTCTCAGAAGACTAGGATTGGAAGTTCCATTCAATCCAGCTATTCCCCTCCTGGGTGTTTTCCCCAAAGAACTGAAAAGTTCATATCACAGTGATATATGTGCACCCATGTTCATAGCGGCAGAATTTTTGATAGCTAAATCCTGGAAACAACCAAGATGCCCAGCTACTGCAGAGTGGATGAAAAAAATGTAGGTTTTTTGTACAATGGAATATTACTCAGCTATAAAACAGGATGGTCTTGAGGCCTTCATATGTAAATGGAGACAACTTGAGACTATCCTCATTAGTGAAATAAATAAGAATCATATTTATAGATATCATATTGTGTCTCTAGTGTAAAAAGTAAATAAGAACTACAAGTGTAATAAAACCAAAATGTGTAACTGCTATTGTAAAAAAGAGAAAAAGCAAGTGCTATAAGCAATATAACTGCATGTATGTTTGAGTGTGTAAAATAGATGACCATATTGCTGAATCTTTGTTCGATCGTTGAGCAGAACTGTTTTTAGTCTGACTGTTTGAATGGCTACAGTTTTCCCTTTAACTTTGTAACTTGAACAACTGCATCCAAGATGACAATATGTAATTTATAAACTAGTGATTTCTTTTGGGATTTTTTCTCATTTTCCATTTTTTTCTTTTTATTCCTTCTTTCTTTTAGAATTCTGTATTGCTGCTACCCTGTTTTTCTGTTTTTCTTTTGTTTCTTTTATTTAAATAAAGTTTTAAATATGTATAATTGCTGTTGTAAAAAAGAGGAAATAGGAAGCACTCTAAAAGTTATGGCTTCATGTTTGTTTAGGTGTGTGGGATTGATAACCATATTTTTAGGTTCTTGTTGGACTGTTGAACAAATCTGTTTGTACTCTCACTGCTTGAGTGTCAACTTTGTGTGCTTTAATTCTTTACCTTGAAAAACTGTTTCTAAAAGAACAATAGGTAATTTATCAACTAATGATTTCTTACTGTTTATCTTCTTTTCTTGAAATTCTGTAATATTTCTATCCTTTTTCTGTTTTTTTTCTATTTAAGTAAAAAAAAAGAATTTTCCTGCATAGCTCTATTACCTCTTTTGCTAGATTAATTCCTAAGTATTTCATTTTTTGAATGTTAGTGTGAAAAGTGTGGCTTATGTTATTTCTCTCTTAGTGATTTTGTTTTTTGTGTATACAAATGCTATTGTTATTTGAGAATTGACTTTGTACCCAGCCACACTGCTGAATTTAGTTATTATATCTAGGAGTCTTTCAATGGCATTTTCAGGGTCTTCTATGTAGAGTACCATGTCTTATGCAAGTAATGATAATTTAACTTCCTCTTTTCCTATCTTTACTCCTTTTATTTCTCACTTTTCAAATTTCTCTGGCTAGTAAATCCAGTACTATGTTGAATAGGAATGATGATAAGGGACATCCTTGTGTTGTGCCTCATTTTCAAGGTAAAGGCTTTCAGTTTTTGGCCATTTAATATCATGCTGGCTGTTGGTTTGTCACAGATGACCTTTATCATATTGAGGTAAAGACCATCTATTCCAATTCCCTGTAAGGCTCTTATCATGAATGAGTGTTGGATCTTATCAAAAGCTCTTTCTACATGTATAGAAATGATCATATGATTCTTACTTTTGGCTCTATTGATATGGTGGATTACATTTATTGATTTATGTATGTTGAACCATCCCTGCATGCCTCAGATGAATCCCACTTGGTCATGGTGTATAATCTCCTTGATGATTTGCTGCATCATGTTTGCCAATATTTTGTTATGAAATTTTGCATCTATGTTCATTAGGGAGATTGGCCTGTAGTTCTCTTTTTTAGTTGGATCTTTCTCAGGTTTTGGCAATAGAGTAATATTTGATTCCAAGAATGACTTAGAGAGAATTGCTTCCCTTTTGTTTTTATTGAAGGTATTGAGGAGTGTCAGCATTAAGTCTTCTTTGTATTTCTTGTAGAATTCTGCAGTGAATCCATCTGGGCCTGAGCTTTTCTTTGTTGGTAAGGACTTAATTACAAAAACCATATTTTGATCCCATTTATTTGTTGATGGACTTATGGACTGTTTTTAAGATTTAGTTATGAATTTTGCTGCTATAAACATGGATATGTATAGACCTCTGTGGTATGATGTCTTTAATTCTAAAACTCTTCCATTAAACTCAAAGGGAAGCAATCCTATTGAACTCATTTCTAGAAGCTAGAATTATCTTACTTAAAACTGATCAAAGACTTAACATAAAAGAAAATAACAGAACAATCTCCTTATAAACAAATGCAAATCAGTATAGGCAATACACCACAAGAAAAGAAACAAGAACAAAAATCACAGAATTATCTCAATAGATGAAGAAAAAGTCTTTGGCAAAAATTCAACATTCACTCATGATTTTTAAAAAACTTACAACACAGAGTAGATACCCACCTCAAAGTGATAAAAATCATAATTTTATTTTTCTCTATCATTCTCACACACTGAGAGAGACAATAATCAATCAAATTTAGTAGCCTCAAAGTACACAAGTTAAAATTATTGTCAGTAATTTTCATATCCTGCAAAATTAGCTGGTTACAGTGAAATCTTTAAAAAAAACCCTGACTACTAAGCCAACATTGTAGAAAATAGTCAAAGGAACCAGCCACCCAGATCTGAAAAGATCTCTGATTCCTGAAGTTAACCAGTTAATTCGACCACAAAACTTAAATCCAAACCACTTAGGAGAGGTCGAACAGTTGTTTTAGAGATTTGACATTCACAAGTAACTTAGTTTTAAATTTGATGAATATTTATGTAGGTAAAGAAAAAAGTATAGATTATAACACAAATCCCCCCTGGGGTGGCTAGAAAATAGTTGAAGTGTATCCATTTATTAAGATCTACAAAGGATAGAGTCAATAAAGTTCTCTGAAGCACTAATAGCCCTAACAGAAATATTTTTACTAATGTTTGAAAAATATTTTATGAAACAACAAAACAAAATTTCATGACCAAATAATCAGAGAATATCAATAGTTATTGCAGTGTGTATCATTATCTTCAAAGTAGCTACTCAGACACAAAATATAAGCCACAAAGACTCTTGCAAAACAGAAATAGGTAACAACACAAAACTCTTTCCAATAAACTAAGATAAACTAGTAGTATAATTGAAACAAGTAGCATTACTATAAATATTTTACTTTATTTAATCAGTACCAGGGATCAAAGTCAAGACCACTTGCTTGCAAGGAAGGCACTTATGCTGCTGAGCTAAATCTCCAGCCCCTACTATAAATATTTTAAGAGAGATTCCTAATTATGTTTTCATCTCAGATGGAGTTGATTCCTAGCCATAATCTCAGCTTTCTTCCAGTTGTTGTCTAACTGCTGAGCTTAACTCTTTCATGTCTCTCATATCCCTGAGAGTACCTACATCAATTTTCCCACATTTTGAGACTCTTTATCTGTATAATCTTCTATTATTAATAAGGCCTTTCTTTTGGACTATGATGTATAAGACAAATTTGCTTAATGAGTCAGAAGATAATTAGGTTTCTAAAAAGTCATTATCATCTCATATGCTCTTGGTCCAGAAGTCATAAGCCCAAGAGTGATATTTGCCTCACCACAAAAAGATACCAGAAGGGGACACATCATTGGCCTGATTTCTTGTTGAGGTTTAAAGATTCTTTGGGTGGAAACAAATTGATAATTTCTTTTATCAAATTGATAATTTGGTAAAAGCAGACATTCGTGTTTGGGGTAATCCATGAAGTCTATAAAATATAATTAATTTCACAGATGGGCAGGAATATACAATTAATTCCTTGGTGAAGTCCACACATTTAGTAATCAAACCACAAAAGTTTGAAATACTGCATATCTGCCTGAGTGTAAGAGCCTCTTCAAGCATGTTTCATAAATTTAAAAAGTGAATAAAAGATTGAATTATGTAGCAATTATTTCCTAGTCTGATCACTGGCAAATTGTTTTGGTAAAACATTTTTAGTTGCCAATAATTTATATCTTGAATAGGAATACTGGGCAGCATTTAACTCTGGGAAGGGTGATGATTCAGAAGCATTTTGTGTTTTTAGGCAAGGAATTAGTTGGACTGTATAAGCAGTACCTAGAGTTCCCTAAGTTTTATAAGTGAGAGGAATTGGAAATAATAGATATAACAAGTATGTCTTTGCCATCTTTTGTTTTCAGAAGACATTGTGGTAGGTTTGTGGCATAGCCAACAAACTTTGAGGTTCCCTGAAGATTTGAAGGATTGTGACATCTGAAAAATCATGTTTTTCTAAATAGTGAGACGTGGTGTGGTAAAAGACAAACATCCAAGATGGCCAATTGATAGGTATCATGAAAGAGAGCCTCTCTGAAAAAACCAACTCAGATACTAGAATTTAACACCATGGAGAAGACCAGACAAAAGAAGAGGAATTCCCACAACCCAGGAAGAAACTGAGGAAAAAGGAAAAGGAAAAAAAAAGAAGCATAGAAGGAGGGCTGGAGCTGGGAATGCTCTGGTCACTGGAACAGGTGCGTCTTAGAGTCGGGTGGCTCATGATCGAGCTAAGGTCGTGACCCTGCAAGGAATGGGGCTTGGTGAACTCGAGACCCTTGGTGGGAGGAGGCACTGCAATAGGGAGTGGAAAGCCAGTCGAGCCATGTGAACTTTGGTGAGTGATGTGCCCTGGATTCCCCAGAGCAGGATGACTGGCTAGATGACATTTTGGAGTTGGGCAGTACAAGCTTGAATCAAAAACAGACAGCATCAGTTGGTGGCTCTTGGCCCACAGCAGATGGGTAGGATCTGCTTGGGCTGAGCCATGCCCCTATTCAGAAACCAATAGCCAGGGATGAGGATGTCCCAAACTTGTAACATCCATAGGGAACACACAAATGTGCTGAAGCATTCACTGGTTGACTGATGTAGAGAGAGGGGGCAGCCAACATTGGCCCTGCATGCACCTTGCAGCTGCGTGCACCTCAGAGATCAGCAGCAGACTGGTGGGGGTGGCACTTCCCTAGTCAGTGTGCAGCAGAAAAACTGTAAGCAATATGTAAGGCCTGGAGACCTCCACCACTCAACCACCTGAAGGAATACAGAAACCTGACAAGACAGAGAAACAGCAAAAGGTTTCCAACCACCAAAATAGGGAAAGTGAGTCCATGAAAGGTAAATGTGGAGGAGGTTGAGAGCAGAAAACATGCAATATCAGACACAGCCTCATTGGAAATAAAGAAATACTTCCATGACCTCATCAATGGATTTAAATCTGAAATTCTAACTCAAGTGAAGCAAGATATAAGAAGATTAATAAAAGAAATGCTGGGTAATCCTCAAGAAGACACAAATCACAGAATGGGGAAATCCAGAGAAAGGAAAGAAGCCTATGATGAAGAATACAAACCAACTCTAGAATACATGAAACATATCCAAGAAGAATATCAGGAAATTAAATACTCCATTGAAAGCTTGCAAAACTTCTTTAGAGAAACTAAAGACAGACTTTCAAAACTTGAAGATCAATTTGTAATGTATGATTGTGAAAGGAAGGATCTCTTAAAAATAACAAGGAATCAGGAAGTAATGATACAAAGTCTAGAAGATGACAAAAGGATTTATAACCTAAGAATAAAAAATGTGAATGAAGATTCAGGGACAAATACAAGTGAAATAAAAAAAAGCTATTCACAGAAATAATTAAGGAAAACTTACTGAACATAGGAAACGGAAGTGATTTCAGATATATGAGGCAAACAGAACTGCAGCCAGCTACAACCAAAACAGATCTACACCCAGACATATAATAATCAGGTTCCCAGAAATCCATCACAAGAACAGAATATTAAAAGCAGTCAGAGAAAAGAAACAGATTACCTATAAAGGAAAACTCATCAAAATCACAGCAGACTTCTTGATGTAAACTGTCAAATCAAGAAGAGCTTGGAGCAAAATATTCCAAACCCTGAAAGAAAATAACCTCAAACTCAGATTGATGCACCCTGCAAAACTCTCTCTTAAAATTAATAGAGAGACAAGATATTTTCATGACAAGAGGAACTGGGGTAGTTTGTGACCACCAATCCAACCCTCCAAAGGACATTCTTGAGAGAGAAAAGAAAATCACCAGGATTCCAGGAACAATGCCAGAAAGGCCTCAATGAAAGGGGCAGTCAGTGGAATGAAGGAGAAAAGTAAACAGCAATGACAGAAAAATAGCATAGCAGAGATGAGGCAGAGAAGATTGGCTATATTGCAGTTTTGTCTTGACTGAATTTATTTGAATCTGGTATGCTTGAGAGTATCGAGGTTGAGAGTAGAGGCAACTACTCTGAAGATGACAAGATTCACTAGGATACCCATTCTGGTTTGATTATTAACTGCCTTTGCAGTCCTATAATGTCCCCAGGGTTTGGTTTTTCTTAACAGTGTTATGTACTTCTAAGTTTAATTATACTATGTCTGATGATCTAAACAATTTTATTGAAAATAACAAGAGAAATCATAGTAACTATCATAGATCACCTAGTATTGTGGTTTTATATGTCCTTTTCATGTTTCTCTAGGAATTTGTATTGTTGACTTGTTTTGATTTGTTTCTCCCTCTAATACAGAAAGGCTAGGTATACATATAGAGACTTATACATGTGTAGAACTTCTAATCAGTTTACAAGAATGGATTATAGTTATTGTAAAGAAAAAAGAGAGAAACAGAAAGTATTCTAAAGGATATAACTTCATGTTTGTTTAAGTGTGTAGGATTGATAACCATATTACTAAGTTTATGTTGGATAGATGAACAGAACTGGTTGCAGTCTCATTGTTTAAATGTCCACTTTGTAGGCTTTACTTTTGTAACTTGAACAACTACTTCTAAGAGGAAAATATGTAATTTCAACTAGAGATTTCTTACTGGTTATTATTTGTGGGGTTTTTTGTTTGAAATTTTGTATTATTTCTATCCTCTATCTGTTTCATTTTTTTCTTTAAATAAAAAAAGAAAAATGTAAATGTAATAATGACAAGGCTATTTTGGTCTTGAGATAAAATAGAGATAAAAAGAAAATTTTCATAGTATGTGAAAGAACCATAACAATCAGTATTTTAAAGCTAGAAATAAAGGTTTGAAGAGAATTTCAGCAGTTTGCGGCATAAAGTGAATTATGCAAGCTTAGCCTTCCCGTACTGTGTGAAGTACTGACCATATTTGACTTCATCTGTTTCTTGCACGTGTGTTGAAGATGTAGATACAGGTGAAAATCAGTTTTATTTGAAGTTATACAGTGAGATGGTCCACTATGAAGGAGACACCATTTTAAAATGAGAAATATGAATCCATTACTTGATGCCCTTTAATATTTTCTGTACAATAACTATTTAACAATATTTGATAGTGTCCCTTCTCATGAGGTTAGAGTGAGATTTTCATTGGTGTCACATTTAGTAAACAATACCTCCAGGTTGCAAGCATAATTATATCTCAGGATCTTGCTGTTAACATAATCTTTAATTAAGTTTGTATCTTTGCAAGAAATTTAGTAAGATTTTGACAATATTAGATAATATCTCCCCTGAAAAGACATGGTTTATATGTTCTTTCCTTTATACATATGATGCTTCCTGATATTACTTCAAAGGGAGAAACTTTGTGTTATCCAACTGGGGCACTACTAATGTTGAACAAAACCAGTGGAAGAGCTTTGGCTTGGGAAGGTTAAAACCTTTGTTGGTTTGCCATTAAAGTCTTTTTTTATTAATCTATATGTTCCATGTATCCAGAGAAATAAGAATAAACAAAATGGTTGTGTTGGAAAATCGGCCATACATTACAAACTGACCAAATTTTTTGCCCTCAATTGTGTTTCCTGATCACTATAGAGTTTACAAGAATCTCTAGAAGTGAATTGTATTCTCTAGTGGGATTACTAGAATGTTTCCAACCATTTGCACTGTGGCTCTGAAGCACAAAAATCATTCAACCCATTGAGAAAACAAACATCACAATAAAACTTTTTTATACCTGAGATAGTGGTCACTGGACAGAACATAATTACTTCAAACTATATCAGGGGCAAAAGGAACTGTTCTAGTGATCTATAAAATGACTTTTCAAGGCTATGTTTGGAACAAATGTGCAATGATTACATAGCTTTTGCAAAATCATGAGATGTAGTTTAATACTATTATTTTTTCAGTTTATTATTTTATCAAGGATATGATGAGCTAACTTATGTTTTAAGAAGGGTAACTGAATTTTTGTAGAGAAAATTTGTCTGTTATTTGGTCCATACCATAAACAAGTTTCATAAGAGAAAGTTTTTCCTCTCTCATCTGTAGTTTTAATTTCTTTTCAGGGGTTTTGTTTCATATCTTTTTAAAAAGTGCTATGAATGTGGCATTTTTATAAAAAAAGCAGTTCAAAAAGTTTCTCATTGTGATCTGACAGAGATTTTTGGAATGAATTTTTAGTTTCAGCATCTGTAAAATGATTGCCTTTGCTTTGAGTACTCTTCAGGAATATTTAAAATAGCCAATTATTTAAATTTTGTATTTGATCTAAACTTTGTTGGCTGCTGATTGTTCTGAAGTGATAAAAAAACTCTACATTTTTTCCAGATCATTCCTAAGTTACAGGCTATTTGAAATGCATACATAATCTCTATCTGTATTATATATTTTACCATCTGCCAATTTCCAGGCCCCATTAAAGCAATCAGTTTAACTTTTAGCACTTGGTTAAAGCGATCTGTTTAGCTTACTGGCCTAATTTTACAACTGTTAAGAGAGTATTTATTTTTCATGAGATTGAGTGCCTTAAATATTTATCACGAGTTTAAGAAAATTGAACTTTATTCTTGGAGAATCTATGTCCCTTTGCATCTAATTGAGTCAAGATATATGTATTATAATTTCTGGTGAACAGTATAGTTTGGAGAACATAAATGGACATCATTTTCATACTGAATGACTGTGGATAGCTTTTAGGTTTGTTAAATCAGATTTTAACATTTGAGAAAAAATGTCCCTAGGCTATTACCACATAAACTGATAGCCACAGTAGATAAACACAAGTTAATACTGTCTTTATCTCTGTTTATTGGGATGTTACAGAAAGCACTCTAAATGTCTTCACCTTGGGATGTTAAGGAAATCTTGGCCACTCTAACAACATTTCTTCCTGTAGGAATGGTAGATAAGAGTATGAGAGTTTGGTTTGAAATGTGCAGGAATTGTAACCTTGTTGAATGCTCTCATATTGCACAGGGTGCCAATCCTTCCTATGTGGTTTTCTAACTGTAAATATTGTAATGTTATAGGGCTATACAAAAAATAATTTGGTCTTTTGTATGTAGCCTTTTATTATTGGTTGTCTTAGTTACTTTTTTTTTTCATTGCTGAGACAAAAATATCTGACATCCAAAATTAATGGAGGAGAGGTTTATGTAGCTTGTAGTTTACAGAGTCTTAGATCCAAAATCAGGTAGCTCCAAGGCTGGGTGATATGGCAGAGGGGCAACAGTTCATGGCAGCAGGAGATACAAAAGCAACAAGAGCAAAAGAGGAGAAGCAAGCCTCTTGTCCATCTCTTATACTGTTCTCAGGCTACCTGCCCTAGGGGCATGTGTAGCATTCACAATACCAAACTCAGCACTAGGCAATGTACCAAACACAAACTAGATTCAGGTGTCTCTGAAAAAGCTACTCTGCACAACCGTATGAAGCTTTGGTGGACACCCAAACATAATCCACAGCATTGGTGTACCTTCTCTAGAAATTTTTGATTTTAGGCGGTATTATTTTATATTAGTTAAGGGGTTATATGAATTTCCTTAACTACAATATTGAGTAACTGAGGGAATTTTCCCACTTAAAGAGATGATTTAGACTACAAATGATCTGTCAGTTTGTAGTAAGACATGAATATCACTTGTCAGTTTGGACTCAGTAATATTATTGCATTTGAATTTCCATCATTCTTTTTCATCTTTATCTGTTTTTCTTGTTCTTGTTTACTTGGTCCCACTATCAAAAATATTTTAACTTTTTTTGGAATAAATATGCTGGTGTATTTTACATGTAGATAAAATTTCAGCCAAAGGAATAAGTAGAAATAATGTAAAACATCTACTTTAGTCACAGCTAGAATTTTAAATGTTAAAATTCATGCATGTCATGGGTTGATTTAAAATCACCACCTTCTTTATAATCTCATCTTTTTTCTGACAGAGAAGCACTGCACTGAATAAAAAAAATCATATTTTGATCCCATTTATTTGTTGATGGACTTATAGACTTTTTAAGATTTAGTTATTTTGAATTTTGCTGCTATAAACATGGATATGCATACACCTCTGTGGTATGATGTCTTTAATTCTTTTGGGAAGATATGTATAAGGGGACCATCTGGGCCAAATGGAATTTCTACTTCCAGATAGTGGAGTAGTAAGCTGCAAAAAATCAGTCTTTCTCAGATTCAGAATGTACACACTGAAAAATAACAACTTGGAGAAGGAAAGAAGGATGAAAGTGGATGTCTGGGATCAAGGAAGAATCTGATGGGAGAATTAGAGCCCACAAAGAAACTGAATAGAGAGATCACAATGCAGAACAAATAAGGGGCAATATGTACTTTCCATTTGGTTCATGAGAAAGGAAGAATAAATTTAAGGAGACATAGTGAAAAGAGGTAATTCCAAAGGACTCCAGGAAGAAAGTCATCAGTGGAATGGAATAAGGGGTACTGCGGAAAAGTGTGTGCTGTTTCTCCAGGAGACATTTGCATGCTCACACACCATTCAAGAGAGGGACCAACTGAACCTAGAACTCAGAGCTTCTGTGGGTTGGTTTCATTTCAGGACTCCCATTTACACAGTAACCAGGTGAAGGAAGCCATGGGAGAAGTCCATGGTTGTGGATACATGGTCAGGGTGTTAGAAAACCCCCAGAGTGCTATAGGATAAATGACTCAAGACCCACCCTCATGACCAGAGGCCAGGATCAGTTTGAGTTTCTTTGGATTTGAAAGTCTCAGAACCAGCACTCCTCCCTCATACTTTCACAAGTTTGCTAGTGATTACCCATCACATATTTGGGCTCCGATTGCCTGCTTTCTCTGCCAGCAAGATCAGTGTCATGCAATTCAATGGACACTGCCACAAAACTGTAGAACCCAGTAGATAGATACAGGCTTCAAATAACAGGGAAATTTCTCTTTCTTTCTTTCTTTCTTTCTTTCTTTCTTTCTTTCTTTCTTTCTTTCTTTCTTCTTTCTTTCTTTCTCTCATTACTTTTTCAATGTTTTGTGTGTGAGTGGGAGGCAGAGAGAAAGAAAGAGAGAGAGACAGACAGAGAGAGAGAGAGAAACACTGCAGACATTGTAATTTTTAGTTGTTTTGTTTATTGTTTCTGTTTTTCTTTTCTATTTTTCTTATTGTTTTGTTATAGTTTCTGTTTTTTTTTCTTTTTTGTTTCTTCCTTTCTTTCTTTCTTTCCTTCTGCAACTCTTTCCTGAGAATTGGTTAATCAGCCTTTGTCCTTAAATCTTGCTGCAAATCTCATTTTCTTCTTTTATTTTTCTGTTTTTTCTCTTCTCCCTTTTAAATTTTCTCTCCTTTAGTATTTCTCTCTTACTTTTACTCTCTATATAACTTATTTATTTTTCTCTATTTTTATTTTATCTTCTATTTCGTGCCTGTTTATATCTACCACTTACTTAATTTTCTATATAAACCATAACTCCCCAATTAGATATTTTGCACCATATCTCTCTGCTTCTTATATCAGAGTTTAATTTTTCAAACTTTCTTTTACATTCCAAAACCATAAAAGTTTAATAGATTAACCAAAAAGCTTTGTTAGCAATTTAATAATTAACTCTGTAAAATTACATCTTGAAACTTTTTAAACTATTTTTTATTTTAAAGAGAATGATACAAAGAGGACAGAATTAAGCAGATCAGAATAGAACAATGCAAGCAATGCAGCACTTCACAACAAGAAAATTGGGTATTAACAGTAGCTACCATAATGTCTCCTTTGCAATAGATGAGCATAGCTTCATATACAATAATATCAAACATAAAAAAATAGAATAAAACCATTTAAGACAATGAAAGTATTACAAGGCATTCTGAACCAAAAAAACAGAAAATGAAAAATGGCTATTATAATATCTCATTTTCCATAATAATTTGTTTATATTATTACACATATTAAAATCCAGTAGGACACAACATGACAGAACCAATGGTAATAGAAGAACAAACACATGTTAGGACTTCAAAGCCAGATGATATGAAATAAAAAATGGCTGCCATAATGTCTTGTTTTCTTCAAAGTAGCTGTTCATACCATCACACATAAGATCAAACAAAGCAGAATAAAACCATTCCAACCAATGAATGGAAAGATTATGTCTTCAAAGCAATATAATGGGGATCCATGATTACCATAGTACCTTATGTAATTTTACCATTACTTACACTACAGAGACTATACAGTATTTATACATGTGAGTGTGATATATTTTGCTTATGAGTATAGTCTCAAGTTGCATCCATTTATTTATAAATTTCTCAATGTGATCATTCTTTATAGCTGAGTAGTACTCCATTGCATAAAAGTACCACAGGTTTTTTATCCATTCCTCGATTGATGGGAACTTAGGTTGTTTCCAAGATCTGACTATTACAAATTGTGCTGCTATAAATATGGGTGCACATATATCACTGTGCTATGATGATTTCAGTTCTTCTGGGAATATGCCTAGGAATGGGATAGCTGGTCAAATGGGACTTCTAATCCCAGGTTTTTGAGGAATCTCCAGACTGACCTCCACAGTGTCTGCACCAGTCTACACTCCCACCAACAGTGCAGAAGAGTTCCTTTTTCCCCACAGCCTCTCCAGCATTGGTTGTTGGTAGTTTTGTTGATCCTGGCCATTCTTTCTGGAGTGAGATGGAATCTCAGTGTGGCTTTAATTTGCTTTTCACTAATGACCAGTGATGAACATCTTTTCCTGTATTTATTTGCCATTCATGTTTCTTCATCTGAGAACTCTATGTTCATCTCAGATGCCCATTTTTGGATTGGGTATTTGAATTTCAGGAGTCTGATTTTTTTTAATTCTTTATAAGTTTTAGACAGAAGTCCTTTGTCTGAGGGAGAGTTCACTAAGATTTTTTTCCCAGTTTGTGGGTTTTCTTTTCACTATGCTCGAGATTTCTTGTGACATGCAGAAACTCTTTAACAAGATGTGATCCCACATATACACTCTGGCTAGTATTTCCAGTACTATGTCGTGTAGGATCTGTGATAAGGGACATCCTTGTCTTGTGCCTGATTTTAAGGTAAAGGCTTTCAGTTTTTTGCCATTTGATATGATGCTGGTTGTTGGTTTGTCATAGCTGGCCTTTATCATACTGAGGTAAAGACTATCTATTCCAATTCTCTGCAAGGTTATTATCATAAATGGGTGTTGGATCTTATCAAAAGATTTTCTGCACCTATAGAAATGATCATGTGATTCTTACTTTTGGCTATATTGATATGATGGATTACATTTATTGATTTATGTATTTTTGAAAAACCCTACATGCCTGGCATGAATCCCACTTGGTCATAGTTTATAATCTTGATGAATTGCTGCATCCTATTTGCCAATATTTAATTGAGAATTTTTGCATCTATGTTCATTAGGGAGATTGGCCTGAAGTTCACTTTTTCAGTTGGGTCTTTCTCAGGTTTTGGTACTAGAGCAATTTTTTGCTTCCAGGAATGACTTAGGGATAATTGCTTCCCTTTCGTTTTTGTTGAAGAGTTTGAGGAGTGTCAGCATTATGTCTTCTTTGTATTTCCTGTAGATTCCCACAGTGAATAAGTCTGGGCCTGGGCTTTTCTTTGTTGGTAAGGACTTAATTACATTTTCAATTTCATTGATATAAATTGGGTTATTCAGCAGTTTTACATCTTCTTGATCCAGCTTTGGTGGTTTATATGTTTCTAGGAATTTTTCCATTTCTTCTGTGTTATTGATCCTATCAGAGTAGAGGTTTTCAAAATAGGTGTTGATGATCTTCTGGATTTCTACAGAGTCTATAGTGATTTCACCTTTTTCATTCTGCATTGCATGAATTTGAGTCTTTTATTTCCTTTTTAAAATAAGTTTGGCTAGGGACTTATTAATTTTATTTATTCTTTCAAAGAACCAACTCTTTGATTCATTGATTCTTTGTATTGTTTTCTTAGTCTCTATTGAATTAATTTCTGCTATGATCCTTATAATTTCCTCCCTTCTTTTGGCTTGGAACTTGGCTTGCTCTTCTTTTTCTAGCTGTTTGAGTTGTATATCAGGTTGTTTATTTGAGTTCATTCTGTTTTCCTAATGTGGGAACTCAGTGCAATAAATTTTCCTATGTGTACTGATTTCATTACATCCCACAGATTCTGGTATGTTTTATTTGTATTTTTGTTTGCTTGGAGATATTGTTTAATTTCTTCTTTAATTTCCTCTGTTACCCATTGATTGCTCAAGAGTGTATTGTTCAATTCCCATGCACTTGTGGGGTGTTTATAGTTTTTTTCCATTAATTTCTAGTTTCATGGCTCTGTGATCCAATAACATGCATGGGATAATTTTAATTCTTTTGCATTTACTTATGTATGTTCTGTGGGCTAGTATGTGGTCTGTTTTACAGAATGTCCCATGTACTGCTGAGAAGAATGTATATTCTGATGTTGTTGGATGGAACACTCTGTATAAGCCTATCAAGTCTATTTGTTCACAGGTGTGATTCAGTTCTGTTATCTCTTTGCTGATTTTCAGTCTAGTTGATCTGTCCCTTTGCATCAATGTTGTGTTGAGGTTTCCTGTTATAATTGTGTCATTGCTTGTTTGATTTTTTATTTCTGTTAATGCTTGCTTTGTATAGCTGAGTGCTATGGAATTTGGTGCATATATATTTAAGATTGGTATCTCTTCCTCTTGAAATTTTCCCCTAACTAGTATGTAGTGACCTTCTTTATCTCTTTGCATCTTTCTTGGTTTGAAATTCACATGGTCTGCAAACAGAATAGCTACCCCCACTATTTTTTGAATTCTTGCTCCATGGAGTATTGTTTTCCATCCTTTGACTTTCAGTCTATGAGTTTCTTTTTGGGTTGGATGGGTTTCTTTTACACAGCATATGGTTGGACGTTGTTTCTTAATGCTTTCTGCTGTCTGTTTCTTTTAATTTGTAAATTGAGGTCATTTACATTAATGGTTATAATTGTCACATATGGGTTTATTTTTGACATGTTGTCTTTCTGATGTTGTATCTTAGCTTTCCCTTCTGTTTAATTGTCTGTCTTGCTTAGTGTTATTTTTTTCTATGTGTATCTAGAATGTCTTTGAGTATTCTTTGTAGGGTTCATTTGGTGATCATGAAGCTTTTAAACTGTTCTTTGTCATGGAAGTATCTTATTTCTCCATCCATTTTGAAGGACAGTTTTGCAGGGTACATCAGTCTGGGTTGAAAGTCGTTTTCCTCTAGGATCTGAAGTACTTCACTCCATGCTCTTCTTGACTTCATTGTTTGTGCTGAGAAGTCTGCTGTGATTCTGATAGGCTTTCCTTTATAGGTGACCTGTCTCTTCTCTCTAACAGCTTTCAACATTCTGTTCCTATGTTTGATTTCTGGGATAGTGATTATTATATGTCTGGGTGTATTTTTATTTTGGTTATGGCTGTTTGGAGTTCTATATGTTTCACTAATCTCTATGCTAGTTTCCATTCTCATTTTTGGGAAGCTTTCAACCATTACTTCTGTAAATAGCCTCTTGATATCATTTGTGTTGTCCCTTATTTTTCATTTATCCCTATTAATCTTATGTTGTTTTTCTTTGCATCATCTTGCAATTGTTGAATTGTTATTTCCTGATTCCTTGTTATTTTTAAAAGATCTTTCCTTTCCTGTTCACTAGCTGCAATCTTATCTTCGAGGTCTGAAATTTTATCTTCACTTTAGTTGAGGCAGTTTTTGCTACTTTCAATAGAATTTTTGATTTCCTCTATATCTCTTTGATTCTGCTTCATTTATTCTGTTTGTTTCTTATATTGTTCATTGAGTGATTTTATCTTTATGTTTTGTTCCTCTATTTTTTTTAGCTGTGTCTTCTTTAGATTTGTTCACTATTTCTTTCACTACTTTTATCATTTCTTCTTTTACCTGGAAGATTATTTCTCATTTGTGTTCCTTCATAGCTTCCCATTTTTGCTTCTTTATTTCAGTTGATATTTCAGGCATTTCAGGTGTATGACTAGGTATTTTCTTCTATGTACATGGCTCCTAGGCTTTCTTGGGATGGGCTGGATGTTTGAGATTGCATTTTGTTCTTTTTTTTGTCATTTTCTTATATTTCTGTGTTTCCAGCAATGTTCCAAAGCTTTCTTTGAGCATGTTGGAGATCACACCCTGTGCCTTCAACTCCTGGGACTCATGTGGCCTTGGTTCCCCTTGCAACATGTGTCTGGCTCCCCTGTTTGAATAAAGGTCACTGGGTGTGGTCCACTCAAGCCCACAAAACCTCTCATCTCAAATCCAGTGTCCTAGGGGGCTGGGAGGGCACCCAACCACTGGGTGTGATGGTCCCCAACTCTCCTTGGGCCAGTGCTGGTGGGCTGGAACTCACCTCGCAGTGGCAAAACTACCATCTTATCCCATAAAGGTTTAACATGATCAAAAATATCTAATAACAAATGATGGAAAGGATGTGAGGGGGAAAGAAAGTCTTCTACATTTTAATGAGAGTATAAACTAGTACAAGTACAATGGAAGTCAGTTTGAAGATTTCTTAAGAAAGTAAAAATATAAATTCCATTTGATTCAGCTATACCACATCTAATAATCTTCCCAAAAGAGTGAAAATCATCATATTACAGGGATACATGCATACCAATGTTTATAGTAAGTAGTATAATTTATGATATTTCAATTTGGACACTGTATATTTCCAACAACAGATGAATATATAAAGAAAATGTATTCATAGACAATGGATTATTACATTATCATAAAGAAAGATAAATGTGAAGCATTCATATGTAAATGGATGCAATGAATATAATATTAAGTAAAATAATTCAGACACAAGCTCAAATATTACATGGTTTTCCTATATGAGGAACACAATATGGATAGATACATACATACACAAATAAATATATACATAGATACATACATAGATACATACATACTTAGATATATAGATGCTAGAGAGATAGATGTTAAATATAAAGAGAGAAAAATAAAAAAGAAATAAATAGGAGATAATAAGAAATTCAAAAACTTCTCTAAATTGCATAGTCCATTTTTTCAAAGATATATATATATATAACCCCTAATTTGTTTTATTTATAATGCTAATATATGTTAATTCATTGCAAAAATGTTTTGTGTTATTATGTGGTTTTTTGGAGGAATATGTTTGGTTTATGTCTTGCATTTGGAGTAACTACTTTGAAGATAATTAATGACACAGTGTTTAAATATTATTCTTTTACTATTTTCTTATGATATGTTGTTTCATTTTTCCATTAAAAAGATGAAAGAAAATAGTCTAAGGGGGAATGATGCAATCATGATATACTTGGGAAAACCTTAGCACCTGGTAAGAAGTTGAAGCCTGGACCTATATTTGGTATTCATTTAAAACACTACTTTTGTTTCTCTTGGAACAGTAAGGGACTTAGAACTATTTTTCTCCTCACTGTTGAGCTAGAGATGCTCAAATATGATCACTAAAATTATGGCAAAGTTTGACTTTTATTTTGTATATTTTGTTATTGAAAATCTTGAGAAAATCTCTTCTAAGGTTTGCATATGGGAATTTTGATTACTTAAGCATGATATGTCTAGCACCTGGATGGAGTGTTCTCATTAGCCCTCATGCTGATTAGTCCAGTGCTGAAATGTGAAGGCACCAACCAACATGGTTATTGGGGTAACTATAATAGGTTTAATGGATTGTTCACAGATATACCAATGGCTGTGATAGACTGCATTTTATAAATTATCTTTAATAATTTCAAAACCACTCTTTTTTATTGGCAACCAGGAGCCATTAAGCACATAGGTAAAAAGGAGTAATGTCACTCCAGCAACCAAACCTTGGGCAGGTTTAATAGGTTGAATGGACTGTGAAAAGGCATGACACACCTGTACACTTATGCACATATCTTTATGCAAAATTCATTTAGTTCATCTCAAGGAGCAAAAAAATAGTATTAATAGTTTCATCATTACTGAATGGTCAATGTTTAAAATTTCCTTGAGCCAAACTACATGGGAAATACTTCCCAGAATCAATAAATGGGATTGTATCTTATAAAAGTTTCTGCATGTCCAACGAAATCTCCAGCATAGTGAAAAGAAAACCTACAAACTGGGAAAAAAATCTTAGTGAACTGTCCCTCAGACAAAGGAATTCTATCTAGAACTTATAAAGAATTTAAAAAAATCAGATCCCTGAAATTCAAAGACCCAATCCAAAAAGGGGCATCTGAGATGAACACACAGTTCTCAGATGAAGAAAAACGAATGGAAAATAAATATATGAAAAAATGTTCATCATCATTAGCCATTAGAAAAATGTAAATTAATACCACACTGAGATATCATCTCACTCCAGAAAGAATGGCCAGGATCAACAAAATGCCAACAACCAATGCTGGAGCAGCTGTGGAGAAAAAGGAACTCTTCTGCACTATTGGTGGGAATATAGACTGGTGCAACCACTGTGGAGGTCAATCTGGAGATTCCTCAAAAAGCTGGGGATGGAGGTCCCATTTGACCCAGCTATTCCACTCTTAGGCATATTCCCAGAAGATCTGAAAACATCATAGCACAGTGATATATGTGCACCCATGTTTGTAGCAGCACAATTTGTATTAGCCAGACCTTGGAAACAACTTAAGAGCCCATCAACTGAAGAATGTTTAAAAAAATCGTGTACTTTTATACAATGGAGTACTACTCAGCTATAAAGAATGATCACATTGAGATATTTATAAATAAGTGGATGCATCTTGAATCTATACTCATAAATGAAATAAATCAAACTCACATGTATAAGTACCATATAGTCTCTCTAGTGTAAGAAATGGTAAGAGTACAGATGATTTTATGGAAATCATGGTTCACCATTACACTGCTTTGATGTCTTATGTCTTCATTCATTGGTTTGAATGGTTTTATTCTGTTTTGTTTGATCTTAATATACGTGATCATATGAATAGTTACTTTGAAGACAAGACAGTATGGTAGCCAGTGTTGATTTAATATCATCTTGCTCTGAAGTCCTACCATGCTTTTGTTTTTCTATTACTATTGGTTCTATCACATTGTGTGTTATTGGATTTTAATATGTATGATAGTAAAAACAAAATTTTTATTGAAAATGAGATTATATAGCAGCCATTGTTCATCTTTGGTTATATGGTTCAGAATATTTGGACTACTTCCATTCTCTTGAGTTTATTCTACTTTATTATGTTTGACATTATTGTGTGTAAAGCTAAGCTCAAGTATTTCAAAGAAAGAGCCATTATGATAACTACTGTCAATATCAAATTGTCTTGTTGTGAAGTGCTCTGTTGCTTGTTTTGTTCTGTTCTAATCTGCTTAGATCTGTCCTCTTTTGTTTTACTCTCTTTAAAATAAAAAAATAATAAAAAAAATTTTAAAAAATAAAATTTCCTTGAGACTTTGAGCCTGCTCCCAGGTGGTAAGATGAAATGCTGTGTCTGAGACCACTGTGGTCTGCACACAGGGAGAGGGGTCCAATTGAGTCACACACAGCAAATGCCAAGCAGCAAGCAGGTGCCAGATTCCAGCCTCAGGCCCTTACCCCATTCTCTGGAGGAGTCCCATTGCACAGAAAGTGATTTTGAGCTTGCTCCCAGGCGGTAAGACCATGGGTTGCATCTGAAACCACCTGGGCCACTAGGACAGGGATCCAACCAGGCCATGCCCAGCAACACCAAGTAGCAAGCAGGACCCAGATTCCAGCCATGGGCCCTGATCATGTGCTCTGGCAGAATCCAAGAACAAGGAAAAAACTTGGAACTTAGCTCCCAGGTAGCGAACCTTGGACTATAGTGGATTAACTGTGTCAGTGTAGTGAGTATGCCCCTAAAATAGAGGTGTGCAGTGGGTAAATAGGGGTATTGTAAACCCTCCTCCAACTAACTGTAAGATGCTGGTGAGTCTGAACAGAGTGTGAGTGACCCACTCCTACATACAGAAAACATCAGGCAGAGTGAAAATGGCAAAACAAAAAAGCAAAATGCAGAATCAAACATCTAGTCCACCAGAAGCAAGTGTAGGAGATATTGAACTAGAGAACCCCAATAGTAACACACCGGGAATCTCTAAAAACAAAGTGAGTGAAATAAAAAAACAACTCCATGAGGCTAGAGAAGGAAACCAAATTAGAACTAATCTCCCACATAAAGACAGAAATAACAACCTTAGTAAAGGAGTTGCTGAGCCCACCTAAAGAAGAAATCGAGAAAAAAGTACAGGAGCATGGAAAACTTATTGAAACCTTGAATGAACAATGTAGAAAACATGGAGAATTCATGAAACAAACTCAAAGAGACATTCAAGAAACAAAAAATTCTATTCAAAGCTTGCAAAACCACTTAAATGAAGCTGAGGGTAGGATTTTGGACCTTGAGGACAAGATTTCAATTAGTGATCATAAAAGGATATAAATTTTAAAAATAGCAAAGCAGCATGATGTGACAATGCAGCAGCTTCAAGATGATGCCAAGAGAAACAATATAAGACTAATAGGCATCAGTGAAGAGGAAGGAGTCAATGCAAATGATGTAGCCAAAATATTCACAAAAGTAATACAAGAAAATTTCCCAAACATGGGGAAAGAATCTGATATGTAGATAATTGAGGCATACAGAATGCCAGTCACAATCAACATAAATCCACACTCAGATACACAATAATTAAGATCTCAGACATACATCATAAAACAGAATATTAAAAGCTGTCAGAGAAAAGACACAACTCACCTACCAAGGAAAGCATATTAGAATCACAACAGACTTTTCAGCACAAACCCTCAAGTCAAGAAGAGCTTGGAGTGAGGCATTTCAAGCCCTGAAAGAAAACAACTTTCAACCCAGACTGATGCACCCAAAAAAGCATTCATTTAAATTTAAAGGATAAACAAGATACTTCCATGACAAAGAACAACTGAAGAGATTCATGTCCACCAAACTAACCTTATAAAGAATACTGAAAGACATACTACACTGATATAAAAATGACCACAGTCCTCAAAACAACAGCAGAAAGAAACCACTAGGTAGGATAAGCAATTAAATAAGGGGAAAACCAGAAAGCAAACAACTGGAACAATACATGACAAGGTCAAGCCAGTATATATCAGTGATATCCACAAATGTAAATGGCCTCAATTCTTTTATAAAAAGAAACAGACTGAGAGAATGAATCAAGAAACAGGATCCCACAATATGCTGCATAAAAGAAACACATCTGACATAAAAGGAAATGCATAGATTAAAAGTCAAAGGATGAAAAACATTATTCCATGCAACAGAAACCCAGAAAAAAGTAGGATTAACTATTATAATTGCAGACAATGTGAATTTCAAACCTAAAATAATTAAAATAGATAAAGAAGGTCACTACATACTCAGGGAAAATTGAAGAGGAAGAACTGACAATTATAAATATATATGCACCAAATACAGGAGCACCCAACTATGTAAGACAGATACTAATGGAAAGGAAAAACGAAATACACAAGAACACAATTATAACAGAGGATCTTAACAACCCATTGTCACAAAGAGATAGATTAACTAAACAAAATTCAGCAAAGAAATAACAGAACTGAATCATACTGGTGAGCAATTGGAATTAGTAGATGTTTACAGAGTGTTCCACCCACCATATCAGAATTTTCTTCTCAGCAGTGCATGGGACATTCTCCAAAATAGATCTATATTATGTTATGTTATATTATATTATATTACCCATATATTATATATACTATTATGTTAATATTTATATTATCCCATAAAACACTCTTAAGTAAATGAAAAGATATTGAAACCATCCCATGCATAATATCTGACAATAGCACACTTAAATTTGAAATTAATGGCAAAAGCAATTTCAAAACCTGCATAAATACATGGAAATTAAATAACAACCTTTTGAACAACTGGTGGGCTACAGATGAAATTAAAGAAATGCAACACCTATAATTCAATGAAAACACAGAGACAACATAATGTAATCTATAGGATGCAATGAAAGTGGTCTTAAGAAGGAAATATATAGCAATAAATTGTCATATCAAGAAAACAGAATGAGTACAAATAAACAACCTAATGCTTGATCTCAAACTTCTAGAAAAAGAAGAGCAAGCTAAACCCAAAGCTCATAGAAGAGAGGAAATTGTAATGATTAGAGAAGAAGTCAATGCAATTGAAACTAAAAAAAAAAATGCAAAGACCGCATGAATCAAAAAGCTGGTTTTTTGAAAGAATAAAAGTAATGGACAAAACACTAGCTAACCATATCAAAAGACAGAAAGAAAAAACACAAATTCACACAATAAGAACTGAAAGGGGGAAATCACTAGAGATCCTATGGAAATTCAAATGATCATGAATACCTAATTTGAAAATCTCTACTCACATACAGTGGAAAACCCAGAGGAAATGGACAGACTTCTAGAAACATATGAACTACCAAAGCTCAACCAAGAAGATATATCAATTTTGACCAACCCAATATCAGATATTGAAATTGAAAATGTCATTAAAAACTTACCAACAAAGAAAAGCCCAGGTCCTGATGGATTTACAGCTGAATTCTACAAGAAATTTAGAGAAGATTTGATGCCAATGCTCTGTAAAATCTTCAGTGAAATTGAGAAGAAAGCAATCCTCCCTAAATCATTCCTGGAGGCAAGTGTTACTCTAATACCAAAACCAGGGAAAGATCCAACCAAAAAAGGAGAACTATAGGCCAATCTCACTAATGAACATTGATGGAAATATTCTTAACCAAATACTGGCAAATAGAATGCAGCAAATTATCAAGAAGATTATACATCATGACTAAGTGGGGTTCATTCCAGGAATACAAGGATGGTTTGCCATATGTAAATCAATAAATGTAATACACCACATCAACAGAGCCAAAATCAAAAACCACATGGCCATCACAATAGACGCAGAAAAAGCTTTTGATAAACTCTAACACCTTTTCATGATAAAAACCCTTCAGAAACTCGGAATACATGGTTTCTCCCTCAATCTTATAAAGGCCATCTATGACAAACCAACAGCCAACATTATACTAAATGGACAAAAATTGGAAGCTTTCACTTTAAAATCAGGAACAAGACAAGGATATCCACTATCACTACTCCTTTTCAATATAGTTCTGGAAACACCAGCCAGGGCAATCAGACAAGAGAAAGAAATAATAGGAGTAAAGATAGGAAAGGAAGAAGCTAAATTATCACTATTTGCAGATGACATGATACTCTATATAGAAGACCCAAAAAACTCCTTTAAAAGACTACTAGAGGTAATAAACAAGTTCAGCAGTGTAGCTGGATATAAACCCAATGCTCAAAAATAGTTTTCTCATACACAAAAAAATCACCAAGAGAGAACTTATGGAAATATTGACCTTACAATAACATTTTTAAAAAAGAAATAGTTATGAATCAACCTAACTAAAAATATAAAAGACCTATATGATGAAAATTATACTACACTGAAAAAGGAGATTGAAGAGGACATTCGAAAATGGAAGGACATTCCTTTCTTTTGGTTAGGAAGAACCAATATTGTGAAAATGTACATACTCCCCAAACTATTATACATATTTAATGCAATACCAGTCAAAATACCATTGACATACCTCCCAGTTCTAGGGAAAACACTGCTAAATTTCATTTGGAAACAGAAGAAATCTGGAATAGCAAAGGCAATTCTGGACAACAAAGGCAAGGCAGGAGGCATCTTAATTCCTGACTTGAATCTATACTACAAAGCCACAGTGATAAAATCAGCATGGTACTGGCAAAGAAATAGACCTGAGGATCAATGGAACAGATTCAAGATACAAGCACAACTACAAAGACACTCAGCCACCTCATATTTGACAAAGGGGCTAAATATATCCACTGGAAAAAGATAGTCTCTTTAATAAATGGTGTGGAAAATATTGACTCTTCACATGCTGAAGACTGAAATTAGATCCATACTTATAACCATGCACAAAACTAAAGTCTAAGTGAATCAAAGACCTAAATATTAAAATGGAAACACTAAATCTACTAGAAGACAAGGTAAGTAGAAATCTTGGAGACATAGTGGTAGGCAGAAAATTCATGAACAAAATGCAAACTGCATTGTAAACACTTTAAAGAATCAACAACTGGGATCTCATATGATTGAAAAGCTTTTGAACTTCAAAGGAAATCACCAACAGGGTGAAAAGAAAACCCACAGAGTGGGAAAGAATTTTAGCCAGCAACCCCTCAGACAAAGGACTTACATCCAGAACATATAAAGAATTGAAAAACATCACTTCCCCAAAATTCAAAGTCCCTCTCCAAAAATGGGCATCTGAGATGAACACACAGTTCTCAGAGAAAGAAATACAAATGGCAAAAAAATACATGAAGAAATTTTCACCATCACTGGTCATTTGAGAAATGCAAATTAAAACAACATTAAGATTTCACCTTACTTCTGAAAAAATAGCAGCCATCAAGAAATCAACTGATAACAAATGTCAGTTTGGCTGTGGGGAAAAAGGAACACTGCTCCACTGTTGGAGGGAATGTAGACTGGTGCAACTACTGTGGAAATCCATATAGATAATTCTCATAAGTCTAGAATTGGAAGCCTCATTTAATCCAGCTATTGCCCTCCTGGGTATTTTCCCAGAACTGAAAAGTTCATATCACAGTGATATGTGCACCCATGTTCATAGCAGCACAGTTTGCAATAGCTAAATCTTGGAAACAACCAAGATGCCCATCAACTGCAGAGTGGATGAAAAAGATGTGGTATTTTTATACCATGGAATATTACTCAGCTATAAAAAATGATGATCTTGAGGACTTCATAAATTAATGGAGACAACTTGAGACTATCTTTATTAGTGAAATAAATAAGAATCATATTTATACATATCACATTGTGTCTCTAGTGTAAAAAGTAATAAGAACTATAAGAGTGTTAAAACCCAAAATGTGTAATTGCTATTGTAAAAAAAGAGGAAAAGAAAAGGCTCTAAGTGTTATAACTGCATGTATGTTTGAGTGTGTAAAATAGATGACCATATTAATGAATCTTTGTTGGATCTTTGAGCAGAACTGTTTTCCATCTCCCTGTTTGAATGTCTATTATGTATCCTTTAATTTTGTAACTTGAAACACTACATCCAAGATGACAGTATGTAATTTATCAACTAATGATTTCTTAATTTTTTTCTCTTTTCTTTTAGAATTCTGTATTGTTGCCACCCTTTTTTCTTTTGCTTTTATTCTCTTTAAACAATTTTTTTAAAATGCACAATTGCTGTTTTAAAAAAGAGAGGAAATAGGAATTGCTATAAAAGTTATAACAGCATGAATATTTAAATGTGTAGGATTGATAACCATACTTCTAAGTCCTTGTTGGATTGTTGAACAGATCTGTTTGTAGTCTCACTGCTTGAATGTCTACTTTTATGCTCTAATTTTTAACTTGAACAACTATTTCCCAACTAAAAGGACAATATGTAATTTATCAACCAGTGGTCTCTTACTGTTTATGCTTTTTTTTTAAATTCTGTACTATTTCTACCTCTTTTCTGTTTTTTTTCTTTTTAAATAACAGAAAAAGAATGAGGGACACATGCAAGCTCACAGGTGTTATATCTGGAAAGGAACTAAATAGAAACTGCAAAGAATGAACAACAAAAAAATAAAATTTCCTTGAAAGCACAATACAAACTCTTAAAAGTTAGCCTCCATAAAAATGAAAAATAAATTTCAAACTGTGAATACAAAATGCTACAAGTTAAATATTTTCATTCCAAAAGGGAGATATGATGGAGGGAAAAATCAAAACCAAAACTCAGCATAGCAATACTTATATAGTGTAGTTCGATGTCTAGCACTCAGGGCAAAAATGTGGTCTTCAAAGGTTTTGAGTGACACTGGCTCTATGGCAATTCTGGATGTATCATTCATGGCCTCTCTTTCCTTACTGCTGTGGTTTTTCTCAGACATTCCACACTCCTGGCCTCTCCAAAGTTTCATCTGTAGTGAAATTTGAGCTTCAATTTCACAGCTTCAGATATTGCTTTCTCAGGAGCATATTGCCTGGACTTCTAGGCTCTCTTTTGTATGTCTTGTTGTAAGTTGCCCCTGCAACACTTTCACTTTTCATGCCTGTAAAATCATCACCAAATCAATGATACTAAGTTTGCCACCAGGTTAAGAAATAGACAGGTGCCCTTGGACATGGTTTCAGAAGTAACTGATTTCCTGGATCACTCAAGTTTGTCAAGCAGGGCACTTCTAAAAACAAACACTTTCAATTTTGGAACCTATAGCCTGTAAAAGACGATAACACACATGTCTTGAATTTCACTTGCAATTGGAGTCCTTGATTCCTGTGGGAACCTCCTGAGCGTGATTTTTTACCATATGGGTTTCTAACAGTAGTCTAGTTTTCAGAGCACTCACCAGAATCTTGGATGATACTTAACTCACACATTTATGAATAAATCATCAGAACATCAACCTGAACTCTCTCCATGCCAAAATCAAAGTCACTTTCTTCTCTAAGTGACAAAATCTAATATTCAGAACTCAATAGAAAAAGAGGTTCATTTTACCTCATATTTACAGTATGTTGTTTTTCTAGCTTCAAGACATATCAGAGGTGCATAGTGAAGAAACCCTGCTTATGTCATTGTTGACAGGAAGCAGAGGGAGAAGAGAGGGGCCTAAAGTAAAGCACATTTTTATAGGGCATTCTCCCAGTGAACTGCCTATCCCAGTCTGACCACACCACACAATAGCAAATCAAAGGGTACCAATGGCTCAATCCTCTTTCGAAATTTCCTCTTATGAGGGCATGAGGTTTGGAGGGGCATGTTTGAATAAAATAAAACATGAGAAAAGCTTAATATCTTGAATAGAGTGTTCACAGACTCATCACAGGCAGAGCCAGTTTGCAGTTCACAAATGTGCTTGACCCATTTCAAAGCCACTCTTGTATTGGCAGCCAAAGTACTCTTAAACAGATGGGCTGAAAAATTCAATATGATTCCAGGAATCAAACTACTGACACAAAGAAAAGGTTACAAGCTGGAAATCTTAATAACATAAAAAGAATAAACTGATAAATATCCAAAGCTGAAGCAATCTTCATTTCAAAACTGTTCTTTGCACATTTCAAAGCCACTGTCTTTTACTGGAAGCCAAAGAACCTTTGCACAAATAGGCTGAAAGGGATGTGAATGCAGCAACCAAACTTTTACCTGGGGCAGCTTACTTGCATGAATGGCAGGTATATATATTTGTCCCACCATGTGATGATCTGTATTACAGAAATGCTATATACAAACTTCAAAGATCCACATGGACATTTTCATACAAAAATCCCTCACACAGATATAAAAAATTGTTATTCTAGCAACAAAACTTTTGAGCTAGCAGTAGTTTTATGGCTTGAATGCAGTATGCACTTAGGCCATGGTACTCTGCATTTCACAAAGCCTCTTTAACCATCTTAATAATACTCTCTTGTATCAGAAGCCAATGGATTATACCACATTTGTGCTGATGAAATGGAAAACATCGAGCAAGGTAAGCTTAATTGCTTAGATAGTAATTGTCCAGATATTTAACATGATATGATGCTGTGCATATCACAAATACTATTTATTTACTTATACAAAACAAACTTTCTTTAATTAGCTACCAAAAAGTTATTACAGATATAGGTTGAAAAGAAGAATGAGATACCAGTAAGTAAAACACTGATCTGGGGAAAGATTAATAACCCGAATGAAGTGTGCATACTCATGATCCTGACTGTGAATGTCCATGCATCAGAAATGTCTTTACACATTTCAGATCTACTCTCATGTATTGGCAGCCAACTGGCCATTACATGAACTAAAGTAAAAAATGTGACTCTAGCAACCTGGTGATGTGTGCAGTGTAAATACTTTGAATCATGTGTACCCATATTGTTCCAGGTTGTATCAGTCTACATTTTAAAACTACTTGTTACTCATTTCAAGATAATTCTTCTGTTATCATCCATGGAACCAAGGATAGGGTATAAAGAATGGTGTGATTTCAGCAACCAAACTACTGGTATAGTGGTGCTTGTTTAATAATATTATTGCAGAGTGAATAAAGACTTTCTGGTTATGTTAGCATGTATTTCACAAATGCTCTTTAGACACTTGAAGCCATTTTTTGCTTACTTGAAGCCAGTAGATTATTACACATATGGTTGGAAAACATTGTCCATTTACCAAGCAAACCATTGACCTCAAGAAGCTTAATACCTTGAATAGACTGTGTGAAAATATTTCAGGCTCTGGTAGTTTGCATTTTACAAATGTTTATCCATTTTGGCAGCCAGGTAGGTTGAAAGGGATGATGTGAGTCCAACAACTAAATTGTTGATATAAGTCCTGGTTAATAGCTAAAATAAAGTTGCACAAATGTGGTCAAGGCTTTTGTAATCTGACTTTCACAAACATTCTACACATTTCAATGCTTTTGAATATAAGTAGCTATTAGACATTACACAAATATCCTTTAAAAGCAAATATAATTTCAGAAAAAAATCCTCATGCTAACACAAGTTTAAAGTGTGAGTGGAGTGTGGAGAAATATTTCCTGGCTGTGGTGTTGTGCATTTCACAGATGTTCCTTAGACACGTCAAAGTCACAGTGTTCTATTGTCACATAATTTGTTATTACATCTGTTAGGTGAAAAGATGATTTAAAAGGTATCAATTAATCTACTGATTGGGGACAAGTTTAATTGTTTGAATGAGTGTGCATTATATACTGAAGAACATGATAGACTTCATTTTGCAAAGGCTTTTTATCTGTTCCAAAATTGTTCTTTGGTTTTGGCACCCAGAATAACCTTAAACAGATAGACTAAATAGGATAATTTCTCCAGTAACAAAATTATTGATTAGGGAAGGGTTAATAGTTTGAATACTGTTACAAACTTACCTAAGTCAAACAAAATGTACATTTTACAAATGTACTTTACCAATTTTAAAGCCAGCCAGTGGGCCATTAGAGTTAGCCTGGAAGTATAGCATAAGTAGAGCAAAAAAATCCTTGACACAGAGCAAGTATAATTGCATGAATGGGTTATGTACAGAGATGGCTTAGGCTGGGATATTTTTATACATTTTATAAATTCCCTTTAGCAATTTCAAAGTCATTTCTTGAGTGGCCACCAATGGCATTTTACACAGGTTAAACAATAGAACATTTCTCCATCAACAGAACTGTAGACCTGGGGCAAGCCTAATACCCTGAATGGAGTATGCTCAGATTTCCAAAGTTTCTTTTCCCAAATTCTGTTTACCTTTTTCAAAGCTACTCTGATCTTTAGGCATCCAAAGGGCGTATGTAAAGACAGGCTTTGAAGAAAAATGTGGCGCTAGCAAACCATTGCCCTGCATCAAGCTTAATAACTTGAGTAAAATTTACACAATCATCTCCTACTTTCCAATTAGCCACATTTCACAAATGCTCATTATGGATTTCAAAGATACTTTTTTATATGAAAAAGCAATATACCACTAGTTAAATATGCTTAAAAGGAGACAGTGACTCCAGCTGCCAAGTTACTGTCCTAAGGGAGGCTTAATAGCTAAAATGTAGTGGCACACACATGCTCAGTGCTTTGGTAGTCCCATTGTCCAAATGCTCCATACCAGTCTCAAGGCCCCTGTCTTTTACTGGCACAGTTTTCCATTAGAGAGTTACACAATAAATGAAGATGTAACTCCTGACACCAAAGAATTTATTTGGAGCAGGCATGATAGTCTGAATGGAGTGTGCCCAAATATTTCTTGGCTACAGTAGTCTGCATTTCACAAATCCATTTCATAAATGTTCTTTGCCCTGCTAAACTTTTGCACTCACAGAAGACCAGCTTTTATATGGCTAGGCAGCAGAGGTAAGTGTGACTACATCAAATAAACTCTTATTTAGGACTTTCTCTTTCTTTCTTTCTTTCTTTCTTTCTTTCTTTCTTTCTTTCTTTCTTCTTTCTTTCTTTCTTTCTTTCTTTCTTTCTTTCTTTCTTTCTTTCTACTTTCTCTCTTTTCTTTCTTTTTTTTTGGTACCAAGGATTGAACTCACCAATGATCTCTCCTCATATCAAAGCCAGTCTCTTGTCAACTCTCTTCCATTATACAGATATGGTGAAAAATAGATGGTAACTACATTATACAAAACAATGAAGTAGAGAATACTTAAGATGTTAGAAGGAGTGCATAGTAACATGACTCAGACTGTGATAGCATGTATTTCACAAGATGTCTTTACCAATTCCAAAGCCACTCTTATATTATTAATAAATTGACCCATTACACAGACACACTGAAAAGAACAATGTGATTCCAGTGATAAAAACCATTGACCTATGACAACCTTAATACATTCAGTTAATCTTAAAGACTTTTACATTGCTGAGACTATGCATTTCATATATTCTCTTCACTGATTTCAAAGTCATTATTTTGTATGATCATCCAATATCTCATTACATAGAGAGGCTTTAAAATAAAATTTGAATCAGCAACAAAACCATAAAATACAGCAAGCTTTATAGGTGGAATGGTACATGTAGAGACTTTTACCAAACTGTAATAGCCTGAATTTGACAAATTCTGTTTACTAACAGAAATTCAGGGGCTTTTTTATTTTTAGTCAATTGTTCAAGGACAGGTTGAAATGAAGAATATGACAAAAGTAATAAAACATCAACCTGTGTTATTATTTAAATGTAGAATGAAATGTGCAACCTTATGTCACTAGATGTGATGGTATATATTTTATGTATGCTCTTTAACAATTTGCATCAGTTGAATATTGTGGCTAAAATGGAGACTTGTAGAGCAACAAATCCATTGACCTGGGAGGAAACATAATATGTTGAATGCAGTTGGCAGTCACATATTGCATGCTGTGGCAGTCTGAATTTTAAAAATGTTTTTTTTCCAGTTCCAAAGTTACTCTCCTATTCTGTCAAGTAAAGGACAATTGCCAGTACAGGTTTAAAATAAAAATGTGACCCAAGCCACTGAACTTGGTCATTTATATAGCTTAAACAAAGTATGCAGACACATGACATAAGCTGTTGTCTGCATTTCATAAATTTTCTTACTTTGTTTCAATGACACTATCTTATATTGTCAGAGAGTAGTATATTATTCAGACAGGGTGAAAAAATCAATACAACTATATCATTCATATGAATGAAAAGGGGCATATATAAGATGTTGAATGGAGCATGTGAACATATGTTTCAGTTTACCATTGTATGCATTTCCAAAAGAGTCCTTACTCATTCAAATTCAGCTCTCATATTTGGCAATATATAGGCCACAGAGAGGTTAAAAGGACAATGTGAGTATAAAAATAAAACCATTGATTTCTAGCTAACACAATACATTTCAGAGGAGCATATACATAAATTTACCTGGCTAAGACAGGATGTATTTAAACATTGTTCTTTACTGATTTCAAATCAGTCTATTTATTATCAGCCATGGGTGACTAAAGATAAACTATAAGGAAATTTAATGCTAGGATTTGAAAGCATTGTCCTGAAGTCAGCTTTATAGCTTGAATGAAGTCTAAGAAAACATGTCTTAAATTTTGATACTCTATTTGACAAATTTTCTTTACTCATTTAAAAAAACTCTTGTATTATCAGCTAATGAGTCATTACAAGGACAAGATGAAAAAACAGTTACTCTACAAAACAAACACTGATGTGGAAAGCTTTATATCTTGTCTATGGAAACACATGACCCAGCCTATGTAAAACTACTACAAAAATTCTCTTTCCAATTTCAAAACCTCTATTTTCTAAGGTATTCCAATTTGCCATTACACAGATATACTGAAGAACAAATTGTGCCTCCAGCAGCCAAATCAAAGACTTTGGGAAATTTTTATAGCAAGAATTGATTATGCAAATAAATAACTCAGGCTGACATCATTTCAAAAATGCCCTTTACCTACTTGAAAGTAGCTGTATTTTATTGTCATTCAATTGGAAATTGCACAGATATGCTGCAGGAAAATATGCCTGCTTCAAGGAAACTGTTTATTTGAGGAATAACAATAGCTTGAATGGACCAAGCAGAAATATTTCCCATGCTGTTATAACATGAACTTAAAAAGAAAACTTCTTTCTTTAAATTTAAGATTAAAAAGACACAGAAAAGAAAAACAAAAAGCAATACAAACAAAAACTGGAAACCAAATACAATAACAGTATAGGTTTACAAAACAAGATGATAGGAATTTGACAATGGTTGTAATATTGTATGTTATTATCTTCAAGAGAGTTGCTTAGATTAACAGGTATAGACATGTAAAATTGATTTAAACATATGAGTATTAACTGTTCTTTTCCAATAACTAATACAATTAGTGGTATATTCCTTTTAGTTATCATACATATATATGCGTAGATACAAATTTATGCCTTTTTCTTTTTAATCTTCCTTTTTTCCTCTTTTCTTTTATACCAGCAACTTTTCCTTTTTGTACAGTTACTTACCCTTACACAGTATCTATTGTAGATTTTGGAACATATATAATTTTTCAGTTTCTTACACCAGGGAGACAATACAATATTTATACATTTGAGTTTGATTTATTTCACTTAGGAGTCTGGTCTCAAGTCGCATTCATTCACTTATAAAAGTATCGATGCAATCTTTCTTTATATATAAGTACTCCACTGTATAAAAATAGCACAACTTTTTTATCCATTCCTTAATTGATGGACACTTGGGCTGTTTCCAAGATTTGGCTATTACAATTTGTGATGTTTTAAAAATGGGTGCACATATAACTTTGATATGATGTTTTTAATTCTTCTGTGAAGATGTCCAGAAGCAGGTTAACAGGGTCAAATGGAATCTCTAATCCTAGCTTTTTGAGGAATCTCCATACTGATTTCCTTAGTAGTCACACCAATCTATACTCCCACCAACAGTGGAGAAGAGTTCCTTTTTCCCCACAGCCCCTCCAGCATTTCTTTTTGGTTCATTTCTTTATCTTGGCCATTCTTTCTAGGATGAGATGGAATCTCAGTGTTGTTTCAATTTGCATTTCCTAAATGATCATTGATGTTGAACATTTTTTCATATATTTATTTACTCTCTGCATTTCTTCATCTGAGAAGTATATCTAGATGCCCATTTTGGGATTTGGTCCTTGAAATTTGGGAGCCTGATTTTTAAAATTTCTTTATAAATTCCAAATAGAAGCCCTATAGAAAGGTCAGTTTCCTAAGATATTTTCTCAGTTCATGGGTTTTCTTTTCACTCAGTTGAAGATTTCCTTTGACATGCAAAAATTTTTTAGCAAAATGAGATAACAGTTGTTGACTCTGGAAAGGGTTTCTTGGGCAGTTTGAATTATCTGCCTAATCCTGTCATCAAAATTTCTACCTACTTTGTCTTCCAGGAAATTTAGTGTCAGCACCACTTATTAAGGAGGATACCTTTCTTCCAGTGTACATGTTTGGCCCCTTTGTCAAAGATGAGGTGGCTGAGAGTGTTTATAGTTCTGACTGTATCTTCTACCCCATTGGTTTTCAGATCTCTTTTTATTGCACTACCATGCTGATTTTATCACAGTAGCTTTGTAATATAATTTCAAGTCAGGGATTGTGATGCCTCCTGCCTTAGCTTTGTTGCCCAGAATAGCCTTTTCTATGCTAGGTCTCTTCTGGTTCTAAATGAATCCTAGGGATTATTTCTCTAGATTTGTGAGGTATGCAAGTGGTACTTTTATTGAAATTACATTGAATCTTTATAACAATTTTGAGAGTATGATCATTTTCACAATGTTTGTTCTTCCTATCCGTGAACAGGGAATAACTTTCTATTTTCTGAAATCCTCTTCAACTTCTTTTTCAGTATAATGTAGTTTTCACTGTACAGATCTATTACTTCCTTTGTTAGATTGATTACTGTTTCATTTTTTATACTATAGTGAGGAGTGTGGTTTCCCTTATTTCTCTTTCAGAGAGTTTATTGCTTGTGTAAAAAATGCTATTGGTTTTTGAGTGTTGACCTTGTATCCAGCTACATTACTAAATTTGGCTATTTCATCTACAAGTCTTTCAATAGAGTTTAGGAGGTCTTCTCTGTAGAGTATTATAACTTCTTTAAATGATAATTATCTTCTTTTCCTATCCTTTTCCTTTTATTTGTCTCTTTTGTTTAATTTCCCTGGCTAAAGTTTACAAAACTATATTGATTAGGAGTGTTGATAATGGACATCCTTTTCTTGTTCCTGAATTTAGATTAAAATTTTCAGTTTTTGTCCATTTAATAAGATGCTGGCTTTTGGTTTATCATATATGGTTTTAATCAGATTGAGATAAAGACCATCTATTCCAATTTTCTGTAGGGATTTTATCATAAATGAGTGTTGAATTTCATCAAAAGCTTTTACTTCATCTATTGAGATGACCATGTGGTTCTTGTCCTTCACTCTGTTGATATGGTGTGTTATGCTTATTGATTTGTGTATGTTGAACATTCTCTGCATTTCTGGGATGAATCTCACCTGATCATGGTATATAATCTTCCTGATGACTTGTTGTGTTCTATTTGCCAGTATTTTATTGAGGATTTTTGTGTCTATGTTCATTAGAAGGTCAGCCCTGTAATTTTCTTTTTTGGTTGGGTCTTTCTCTGGATTTGGTATTAGGGTAATATTTGTTTACAGGAATGAGTTAGGGAGAATTACTTCCCATTCAATTTCATGAAGAGTTAGAGGAGTGTTGGCATTAAGTCTTCCTTTAATTTCTTTTAGAATTCAGCTGTGAATCCATCAGGACCTGGGCTTTTCTTTGTTGATAGGATTCTAATTACATTTTCAATTTCATTCATTGAAACTGGGTTATTATCAATTGTACATCTTTTGAGTCAGTTTTTGTAAGTGATATGTTTCTTGGAATCTGTTCATTTCTTCTATGTTACCTAATCTATGAGATTAAAAGTTTTCAAAATAGGTATTGATGATCACTCTGTATTTCCATAAGATCTGTAGTGATTTCACCTTTTCATTTCTTATTGCATGTGTTTGAGCTTTTTCTTTCCACTTCTTGATAAAGTTGGCTAGTGGTTCATCATTTTATTTATTCTTTCAAAAAACCAACTCTTTGATTCTTAATTCTTTGTATTGTTTTATTGATTTCAATTGCATGAATTTCTGCTCTGATTTTTATAATTTCCTGCCTTCTTTGGGCTTTAGGTTTGACTTTTTACTCTTTCTCTAGAAATTTGAGGTCTATCATTAAGTTGTTTCTGTGTGTTCTTTCCATTTTCCTAATGTGGGAGTTTAATGTTAAAAATTTCTCTCTGAGGAGTGCTTTCATTTTGTCCCATAGGTTTCAGTAATTTGTATTTGCATTTTTGCTCCTTTGCAGATATTGTTAATTTCTTTAATTTTTTTCCATGACCCCCTTATTGTTTATAAAAGTGTTATTTAGTTTCAAAGTATAAGTGGGGTCCTTGTGGGAATTTTGCTGTTAATTTCCAATTTTATTGCACTACATTCAGATAATACACATGGAATTATTGAAATTCCTTTGCATTTACTTAAGCATCTTCTGTGAGTTAGTATGTGATCTATTTTAGATAATGACCCATGTGCAGCTGAGAAGAATGTGTATTCTAAAGTTGTTGGTTGGAACATTCTGTACACATCTACTAGGTCCATTTTTTCACATGTCTGGTTTAGTTCTGTTATTTATTGGCTGATTTTTGGTTTGATTAATGTGTCTCTTTGTGACAGTGGGTGGTATTAAAGTCCCCTGTTATAATTGTATTACTGTTTAACTGTGTTTTTATGCTTATTAACATTTGTCTTACATAGCTGGGTGATTTCATATTTGGTACTATCTTTCTTTTGAATCTTTCCCCTAACAAGTATGTATTGACTTTCTTAATCTCTTTTGAGTATTCTTGGTTTGCACATTGTCTGCAAACAAAATAGCCACCCCTGCTTTTTTCTGTGTTCCTGTCATATGGGTTGTTTTCCATCCTTTGACTTTTGGTCTATGAATTTCCTTTTGAGTTAAATGTGTTATTTGTACACAGCATATTGTTAGATATTGTTTCTTAATCTACTCTGCCAATCTGTTTTTTTCATTGGTGAGTTGAGACCATTTACATTGATGGATATAGCTGATAAGTACTGACTTATCACTGTCATGTTATCTTCTGTTGTTGTTTTTCTACTTTTTCTGTTTATCTGTTTGCCCTACTTAGTGGTTTCCTTTCATTATTGTTCTCCAGATTGTAGTTATCTTTATCTCTTTCCAGAGTGTCTTTCAGTATGCTTCACAGTGTTGATTTGGTGGCCATATATTTCTTCAGTTGTTCTTTGCCTTGAAAGTATCTTATTTCTCCATCAATTTTCAAAGATGGTTTTTCAGGCTACATAAATCTGGGTTGAAAGTTGTTTCCTTTCAGGACCTGAAATACTTCACTCAAAGCTCTTCCTGACTTGAAGGTCTGTGCTGAGAAATCAGCCATGATTATGATAGGGTTTCCTTCATAGGTGATCTGTTTCTTTTTTCTGACAACTTTTAATATTGTTCTTGTGCTGAATTTCTTATATCCTAATTATTATATGCTTGGATGAAGTTTTATTAGTAATAGATAATTGAGATATTGTATGCCTCACTTATCTGCATATCAGATTCTCTTCCCATGTTTGGAAAATGTTCTGTTATTATTGCTGCAAATAATCTTCACCGGTCATTTGTGTTGATCCCTGCTTTTTGAGTGACACCTATCAATATTATTTTGTTTCTATTTGAATCATCTTGAAGCTATTGAATTGTTGTTTCTTGGTTCCTTGTTATTATTAAGAGATCTTTTATTTTGTGGTTATAATCTTTAATCCTGTTTTCAATGTCTGGGAGTCTATCTTCAGCTTCACTCAAGCAACTTTGCCAGCTTTCAATGTAATTTTATTTTCTTGAGTATCCCTTTTAATCTATTTCATGCATTTTAAATGTCTTATATTGTTTATTCAAAGTTTATATCATTTTCTTATGTTCTTTTATTTTTTATTCATATCTTCCTTGATACACACAGCATTTCTTTCATAATTTGTGTCATTTCATTTCTTTCTTTTATTTTAAAGAGAATAAAACAAAAGAGGACAGAACAAAGCAGAATAGAACAATGTAAGTAATACAGCACCTCACAACAATTGGATATTAACAGTAGCTATAATAATGTCTCTTTCTTTGAAATAGCTGAGCATAACTTCGCACACAATAATATCAAACATAACAAAATAAAATAAAACCATTCAATAGAATGAAAGTATTACAAGGAATTCTGAACCAAATAACAGAAAATGAACAATGGCTACTATAATATCTCATTTTCCATAAAAAATTGTTTAACTATCATACATATTAAAATCCAATAAGACACAACATGATAGAACCAAAAGCATGGTAGGACTTCAGAGCAAGATGATATTAAATCAGTGATGGCTGCCGTATTGTCTTATTTTCTTCAAAGTATCTGTTCATACCATCACACATAATACAATGAAACAAAATAGAATAAAACCATTTCAACCAATGAATGAGAACATTATAAGACTTCAAAGCAATATAATGGGGAACCATAATTACCAAAAAATCTTATGTACTCTTACCATTTCTTATACTAGTGAGACTATATGGTATTTATACATATGAGTTTGATTTATTTTGCTTATGAATATGGACTCAAGTTGCATCCATTTATTTATAAATATCCCAATGTGATCATTCTTTCTAGCTGAGTAGTACTCCATTGTATAATATAAAAGTACCACAATTTTTTTATCCATTCCTCAGTTGATGGGCACTTAGGTTGTTTCCAAGATCTGGCTATTACAAATTGTGCTGCTATAAATGTGGGAGCACATATATCACTGTGGTATGATGTTTTCAGTTCTTCTGGGAATATGCCTAGGAGTGGAATAGCTGGGTCAAATGGGGCTTCCAATGACAGCTTTTTGAGGAATCTCCAGACAGACTTCCAGTGGTTGCACCAGTCTACACTCCCACCAACGGTGCAGAAGAGTTCCTTTTTCCCCACAGCCTCTCCAGCTTTGGTTGTTGGTAATTTTCTTGACCCTAGCCATTCTTTCTGGAGTGACATGGAATCTCAGTGTGGTTTTAATTTGCATTTTTCTAATGGCTAATGATGATGAACATTTTTTCATATATTTTCCATTTGTATTTCTTTATCTGAGAACTGTGTGTTCATCTCAGATGCCCATTTTTGGGTTGGATGTTTGAATTTTGGGGGTCTGATTTTTTAAAATTCTTTGTAAGTTCTAGACAGAATTCCTTTGTCTGAGGGACAGTTCACTAAGATTTTTTCCCAGTTTGTGGGTTTTCTTTTCAGCTGGAGATTTCTTTCAACATGCAGAAACTCATTAATAAAATATGATCCCAGTTATTGATTCTGGGAAGTATTTCCTTTGAAGTTTGGTTCTTGTTCATGAATTCTCTACCTATCCCTATGTCTTCAAGATTTTTACCTACTTTGTCTTCCAACAGATTTAGTGCTTATGTTTTAATATTTACATCTTTGATCCAGTAATTTCATTTCTTACCTGACAGATTATTTCTGACTTGATTTCCTCTATAACTTCATGGAATTGTTTCTTCACTTCTTTGCTATCATTTCAGAAAGTGCAGTTGTGCAGTTTCCATTGTCTTCCATTTCAGTGTCTCTTGGATTTGTTCTCATTGGCCTGGAGGACTGAGATTTCCTCTTACACTTCCCTTTTTTCATTTTCCTCTGGGACCCATTTGGATGGTCAGGCACCCTCCTGATATATTGCGCTGCATCACTTCACTGGGCAGAAATTCAGTCCTCCGATATTCCCAGGGTTAGCTAGGGTGCACCCGTGATCTATGGTGCCAGATCCTTGTGCTCTGTGGTCTGTGAAGCTGGCAAGGCTTTCCCCTGATGTACTGCCCTGGGTTGCTCTGCAATGCTGGTCTGGGCAGAGTTTGGATCCTCTTGCTGCTAGCAAGGACAAACTCCAGGAGTGTGTTGCTTGTTCATAGAACTTGTTTGATCAGAGTTGAGAACCTCCAACACCCATGTGGCTAGTAGTGACACACCTCCAGTGTGTCAGCAGGGTCTATCCCCTGGCTAGGGGGAGTTCAGAACCTCTGGTGGTCGGTAGGCTGAGCATGAGCCCAATTGTGGCACAGCCTGGACCCTGCCTCTGGTTGGGAGGAGTTCAGAGCTTTTGGAGCACACAGCTAGCCAGAGCCTTCCTTGGCATAGGGTGCCTTGCTACTGGCTGGGTGCAGCTTAGAACCTCCAGGACTCACTTTATGACTAGCTGGGCCACACTTCTGACCTATGGATCAGGGGTCTTGTGCTCTTATGGGAGGAGCTCATATTCTCCAACACCCTTTGTAACTCTCTGATGAACAGCTCTCAGGCTTTGGGCTGGACTGTGCTCAGTACCTGTCTTCCAAGTGTAACCAGTGAGGCTGTCTGGGCATTTCCCTAATGGATTGTGCTGGGTCACTGGGCTAGACAGAGTTCAGATCTTCTGTGCAGGTAGTGAGGATGCACCTCTTAAGTGTAGTGTCAGAGCCCTATGACTGGCTGGGTGGAGTTCAGAACCTCAGGGACTCAGGCAGCTAGACAGAACATGACCCTGAGTATAGCACTTCCATTGACCTTGCCTCTGGCTGGGAGGAGTTTAGAGCCTCTGGAGCACACAGTTTGCAGTTTCTTTTGTCATTTCCAGTTTTATAGCACTATGATCAAATAATATGCGTGGTATAATTTCAATTCTTTTGTGTTTACTTAGTGTTCTATGGGCTAGTATGTGGTCTATTTTAGAAAATGTCCTGTGTGCAGCTCAGAAGAATGAATATTCTGATGTTGTTGGGTGGAACACTCTGTACACATCTAATAAGTCCATTTGCTCACAATTTTGATTCAATGCTGTTATTTCTTTGTTGAGTTTCTGTCTATTTGATCTGTCTTTTTATGTCAAAGAGGTATTAAGTTCTCTGCTATAATTCTTTTATTGCTTATTTGATTTTTCAATTCTATTAACATTTGTTTTATATAGCTGGGTGCTCCCATGTTTGGTCCTTATATATTTGGATGGTTTTCTGTTCCTTTTGAAGTTTTCCAGAACTAGTATCTCTTCTGATCATTTTTGGTTTGAAGTTCACATTGTCTGCAAACAGTAGAGCTACCACTGCTTTTTTCGGGGGGGGGGTTCCTGTTGTATGAAGTGTTGTTTCCCATCCTTTGACTTTTACTCTATGAATTTCCTTTTGGGTTGGATGGCATTCTTGTATACAGCATAAGTTTGGATGTTGTTTTCTGATTCTTTCTTCCAGTGTGCCTCTTTTAATTGGTGAATTGAGGCCATTTATATTAATGATTATAACTGATATATATTGGCTCATTTTTTATCATGTTATCTTTCTGCTGTTGGTTCTTTACCATTTCCCTCTCTTTAATTGTCTACCCTGCTTAGTGGCTTTTTTTCTGTTGGTGTTCTTGGAGTCATAGTTGTTTTTATGTCTATCTGGAATATTTTTCAATATGCTTTGCAGAATTGCTTTGGTAATCATAAAGTTCTTCAGCTGTTTTTGTCATGGAAGTATCTTATTTCTTTATCAGTTTTGAAAGACAGTTTTTCAGGGTACATCAATCTCAGTTGAAAGTCATTTTCCTTTGGGATCTGAAATGCTTGACCCCATACTCTTTGTGACTTCATTGTTGGTGTTGAGAATTATGCTGTGATTCTGGTGGGCTTTCCTTTATAGGTAATCTGTCTCTTTTCTCTAATAGCTTTTAATATTCTGTTCTTTTTCCTTTTTTTGAAGGTAATAAAATACAACAGAAAAAGATGGAACAAAGCCAATTTAGACAATGCAGTGAAATTGGTACAGAACTTCACAGCAGGATACCAGGATAACAGTAATAGGTACCATAGTATATCTTGTTATCTTTGCAATTGTTGTCCATTCAATCAGGTATAGCAAAATCAAACCAAAAACAAAAAATTATAAAACCATTTGAAAGAGAATATTGAATAGAGAAAAACAGTTAATTAGAACAAAGCAAAACAGTGAAAATAATATTTGCTTTCAAAGAGATGATAGAAGGAAATCCCACCATATTTGTGATATTACATATGATCATCCTACCAAGGGATGCTCAGACCTCTGGTTCCCAGTTGCTAATGGAGAAGGGGGATATTCTGTTGTTATGTTGAATTTCTTGGATGATGTTTATTATATGTCTGTGTATACATTTATTTTGCTAATCATTAATTAGAGTACTATATACTTCACTTATATGTACAACAGTTTCCATTCCCATGTTTGGGAAATTTTCTGGGATTATTTCTGTAAATATTGTTTGATAACATTTTTGTTTTCACCTTTTTCATTTACACTTATCAATCTTATATTATTATTCTTTGTATCATCTTGCAACTGTTGAATTGTTATTTCCTGATTCATTGTAATTTTTTAGTAGGTCTTTCTTTTCTTGTTCACTGGCTGCAATCTGATCTTCTAGATCTGAAATTCTACCTTCACATTCATTCAGGTATTTTTGCCTACTATTGATAGAATTTTTTATTTTCTGGATATCTCCTTGGATCTGTTGCATGTATTCTATTCTTTCTTATGTTTCTCATGCAAGGTTTCTTTCTGTAGTTCTCGATTTTTTAAACTTTCCTTTTTAGATATGTCTGGCAATTTCTTTATTATATTTATCATTTCTTCTTTTACCTGGGAGTTTATTTCTGATCTGAGTTCCTTTATAGCTTCATGGAGTTGCTTCTTTTACTCCAGTTGCTATTATTTCAGAGGTTTTAGGTTGATGCCTTTACATTTTCTTCTATGTCCATGTCTCCTATGCTTGTTTGGGATGAGCTAGAAGTTTGAGATTGCATTTTTGTTACTTTGCTTTGCCATTTTCCTGTGTTCCCAGGCTATCTGGTGGCACATAAAGATTCACCAGATGGGGATGCATACTAGATAGATCTTCAGCACTCACCACATGTCATACCAAAGCTCCCTGGCTTCTTGGGGTCTCCAGGTGTGGCTCTACCATGGTCCAAGCAAAGATCTGCCACTGCACTGCTAGGTAGGGATCACTGTGGCAGGCTTCTGCTCACATATGACAGCTCCTAGCTACCTGAAGGTTACTTGGTGGACCTGAATGATGACCTAAAGGTCCTGAACTGTTTGGGCATGCTGAGTGAGGGCCTATCAGGCTCCAAGCAGTGTTCTGTGGCTGGACATCTAGGTTTGGATCACTGTTGTGGGCTTCAGCTCAATTGTGGTGGCTCGCAGCTACATGGAATTCTCTGGGTGGGGCCCAGCCTGGACTTGAGTGAGGATCCAAAAGTCCCACACTGTTTGGGAACACTGGGAAGGGGGTATACCAGGTTCCAAGCAAACTCTCTTGGCTGCACAGTTGGGTAGGAATAGCTGTGGAAGGGTTTAACTCACAGGCAGAAACTTCCAGATAACTGAAGGTTGCTGGGAGGGGCTCTATACTCAACTTAAAGCAATTTTATTGTATTATCAATCAACAGGCTATAGCAAAAATATAATGAAAAGACTATAGCTATAACAACAAAACTATTAACTTGGAATAAACTTAGTATGTTAACTGGAGAGTGCAAATATTAACCCATACCCTAATGGCTTGCATTTCACAAACTGTTTAACCATTCCAAAGCCACTCATATATTGGTTGTAAATGGGCTATGACACAAAAATCCTGAAATTTAGAATGTGACCATGGGGCAGGGCATAGATCTTTTACAAACTGTATCTTCAATGTACAGACAGTACAGAAACATTTTCCATGATGACTTGGGATACATTTCACAAATGTTATTTATTGCTTTAAAAGTCATTCTCTGTTACTGTTATGAAATAGATTATTAAACACAATGTTTAAAAAATAGATTATTAATCACAATGTTTAAAAATACATGATTAAACACAATGTTTAAAAAAAGAATGGCTCACCATAAGCCAAACCCACTGACTTGGATCAAACAATATGTTGATTGAAGTGTAAAGTCATGCATTCCAAACTGATAGTCTAAATTTTAAATGTACATTACTTGTCCCATACCCACATTTTAATGTTATTGGTAAATGATCCTCTCTACAGCCCCCCAAAAGATAATTTGACCCTGGAAACAAAATCATCAAACTCTGGCAAGTTTAGTACCTTGACTGGAGTGCTCCAAAACATTTATCATCCAGGAAACCACGTATTTTACAAATTCTCCTTACCAATATTAAAGACATTTTCTTTTATTATAAAAAAGTAGGCCATCACACAGGTTTAAAAATGGGAATATGACTTTAATGGGAATAAAACCATTAGTCGGTGGTTCAGATTCATGCCTTGAATTAAATGTGTAGATGTATACTGAAGTCTGTGCCCATGCTCTTTGCCCATTTCTAATGTTCTTTCTTGTAGTTTCAGCAAATAGGTCATTTTATGAACAGGCTAGAACCTTAAGAACCAAAAGATTGCCCAGAGGCAAGTCATACTAATGAATATAGTGTGGAAACATATGACCTAGATTGTGGTAGTCTGAATTTTAAGTACTCACTTCATTCAATAAATAGTAATTATTTTGTATTTTCAGTCAATACACAGACTGAAAAGGAGAATGTGTCTACAGCAACCAATCCATTGAATTGAAGAATAAATAATATGTATAATGGAGTATGCATTCCCATATTCTAGGCAATATCTATCTGCATTTCCTAAATTTGTATGTATACAGATTTGAAAGTCACTCAATCTCTTGTATTATCTGAAGAGGAATAATTACAAAGGGAGGACTAAAAAAAGAATGTGACCCAAGCAACTAAACCACTGATCTGTGTAAGCCTTGGAGTTTGAATGTGGAGACATATGACCCTGGGTGTGGTAGTGTTTTTTTTTTTTAATTTCATTTAAAGAGGAAAAAAAAAGCAAAACATGAAAAAGGGTAGAAATAATACAGAATGTAAAAAAACACTAAAAAACCACTAGTTGATAAATTATATACTGTCATCTTAGAAATAGTTGTTCAAGTTAGAAAATTAAAACATAAAAAGTGGACATTCAAACAGTGACAGTGCAAACAGTTCTGTTTAACGATCTAACAAAAACTTAGTAATATGGTTATCTATCTTACACACTTAAACATACATGCAGTTATATCCTTTAGAGCACTTTCTGTTCCTCTCTTTCTTACAATAGCAATTACACATTTTCAGTTTTATTATACCTATAGTTCTTATTACTTTTTACACTATAGACCCAATGTGATATTTATAAATATGATTCTTATTTATTTCACTTCTGAGGATAGTCTCAAGTTGCCTCCATTTAGCAATAAAGGCCTCAAGATCACCCATTTTTATAGCTGAGTAATATTCTACTCTATAAAATTACCACATCTTTTTCATCCACTGTGCGGTTGATGGGCATTTTGGTTGTTTCCAAGATTTAGCTATTAAAAATTGTGCTTTGTGAACATGGGTGCTCTTATGTCATTGTGACATGAAAATTAAGTTTTTCTGAAAAAATATCCAGCAAGAGAATAGCTGGATTGAATGGAACTTCCAATCCTAGGCTTCTGAGAAATCTCTGTACTGATTTCTATAGTGGCTACACCAGTCTGCACTGCCACCAAGCAGTGTTCCTTTTCCCCCACAGCCTCACCAACATTTGTTATCAGTTGATTTCTTGATGGCAACTATTCTTTCTGGAGTGAGATGAAATCTCAATGCTGTTCTAATTTGCATTTCTCAAATGACTAGTGACGGTGAATATTTCATGTATTTAACTGCCATTTGTATATCTTCATCTGGGAAATGTGTGTGCATCTCAGATGCCCATTTTTGGAGAAGGTCTTTGAGTTTGGGGGGCTTGATGTTTTTCAATTCTTTATATGTTCTGGATATAAGTCCTTTGTCTGGGAGGTTGCTGGCTAAAATGCTTTCCCATTCTGTAGGTTTTCTTTTCACTCTTTTGGTAATTACTTTTGAAGTATAAAACCTTATCAGTAATAATAGGTCCCGGTTGTTGATTCTTTGAAGTGTTTCCCATGTAGTTTGCATTTAGATCATGAATTTTCTGCCTACCCCTATGTCTCCAAGATATCTACTTACTTAGAATATTTATATCCTTGATCCATTTTGACTTTAGTTTAGTGTATGGTGATAGGCATGGGTCTAGTTTCAGTCTTCAGCATGTGAAGAACCAATTTTTCCAATATCATTTATTAACGAGGCTATCATTCTTCCAGTGAACACGTTTAGCCCCTTTGTCAAATATAAGATGAATGTCTTTGTAGTAGAGTTTGCAAATTATAATCTGTTCCATTAATCCTCAGGTCTATTTCTTTGCCAGTACCATGCTGATTTTATTAATGTGGCTTTGTAGTATAGTTTTCAGTCAGGAAGTGAGTTGCCTCCAACCTTGCCTTTGTTGCCCAGAATTGCCTTTGCTATTCTAGGTTTCTTTTGTATCCAAATGAATTTTAGGATTGTTTTTACTAGATCTGTAAGGCATGTTAATGGTAGTTTGATTAGTATTACATTAAATATGTATAAAAGTTTTGGGAGTATAGTTATTTTAACAATGTTGATTCTTCCTAGCCAAGAGCAAATAATATCCTTGCATTTTCTAATATCCTCCTCTATATCCTTTCTTAGCATAGAATAATTTTCAGCATATGGGTCTTTTACATTCTTAGTTAGGTTGATTCCTAAGTGTTTCATTTTTAGATGCTATTTTGAAAGGTTGTATTTCCTTAATTTCTCTCTCAGTGAGTTTTTTGTTTGTGTGCAGGAAAGCTATTGATTTTTGATCAATGACTTTGTATCCAGCTACACTGCTAAATTTGGTTATTACCTATAGTAGTCTTTTAATAGAGTTTTTTGTGTCTCCTATATAGAGTATTATGTCATCGGAAAATAGTGATATTTTAACTTCTTCCTTTCCTATCCTTTATTCCTTTTATTTATCTCTCTTGTCTCATTGCCCTGGATAGTGTTTCCAGAACTATGTTACGTAGGAGTGGTGATAATGGACATCCTTGTCTTGATTTTGATTTTAGAGTGAAAGCCTTCAGTTTTGTCCATTTAGTATAATGTTGACTGTTGGTTTGTCATAGATGGCCTTTATGAGATTCAGGTACACACCATGTATACTGAGTTTCAAAGGGCCTTTATCATGTACATCTGTTGGACTTTATCAAAAACTTTTTCTGCATCTATTGAGATGACCGTGTGATTTTTGTTTTTGGCTCCTTTGATGTGGTGTATTACATTTATTGATTTGTGTATCCCTGCATTCCTGAAATGAAGCTCACTTGGTTGTGATATATAATCTTCTTAATGATTTATTGCCTTCTATTTGCCAGTATTTTACTGAGAATCTTTGCCTCAATGTTCATTAGGGAGATTAGCATATAGTTCTCCTTTGTGGTTGGATCTTTCCCTGGTTTTGGTATCAGAGTAATACTTGCCTCCAGGAATGATTCAAGGAGGACTGCAGCCTTGTCAATTGCATTGAAGAGTTAAGCAGTATTGGCATCAAGTCTTCTCTAAATTTCTTGTAGAATTCAGCTGTGAATCCATCAGTACCTGGAGTTTTCTTTGTTGGTAAGTTTTAATTATGTTTTTAATTTCAACAGCTGAGATTGGGCTATTCAAAATTGCAATATTTTCTTGGTTGAGTTTTGGTAGTTCATATGTTTCTAGAGATCTGGCCATTTGTTCTGTGTTTTCCACTCTATGTGAGTAGAGATTTTCAAAGTAGGTATTCATGATCTTTTGAATTTCCATGGGATCTGTAGTAATTTCCCTCTTTTCAGTCCTTATTGCATGATTTGGGCTTCTTTCTTTCTTTTTCTTGATGAGGTTAGCCTTCAATTTTGTTTATTCTCCCCCAAAAAACAGATTTTGATTCATTAATTCTTTGTATTTTTTTACTTTCAATTCCATTAATTTCTGCTCTGGTCTTTACAATCTCCTGCCTTCTCTGAGCTCTAGGTTTCACTTTCTCTTTTTTTTTCTAGTAGCTTGAGATGAAGCACTAGATTGTTTATTTATACTCATTCTGTTTTCTTGATATAACAATTTATTGCTATTTATTTAACTCTTACGATACTTTAATTGTGTCCCACAGATTAGGGTAGGTTGATTCCAGATTTTCATTGAATGTAGGCATTTTTTTAACTTCATCTGTAGCCCACAGGTTGTTCAGAAGGTTGTTATTTAAGTTCCAGGTTTTGCAATTTCTTTTGCCATTAATTTCCAATTTCAGTGCACTATGGCCAGATATCATTCATAGGATTATTTCAATATCTTTTCATTTACATAACAGTCTTTTATGAGACAATATATGGTCTATTTTGCAGAATGTCCCATGCATATTTGAGAAGAATGTGTATTCTAATGTGGTTGGGTGGAACACTCTGTAAACATCTGCTAAGCCCATTTGCTCACAGATATGATTCAGTTCTGTTATTTCTTTGCTGACTTTTTGTCTAGTTATTCTATCTCTTTCTAACAATGGGCTATTAATGTCCCCTGTTATAATTGTGTTCTTATGTATTTGGTTTTTCATGTCTGTTAGCATTTGCCTTATATAGTAGGGTTCTTTTGTATTCGGTACATATATATTTATATTTGTTAGTTTTTCCTCTTGAATTTTTCCACCTTCTTTATCTTTTTTAATCATTTTAGGTTTGAAGTTCACATTGTCTGCTAGGAGAATAGTTATGCCTTTTTTATGGATTCCTGTTGCATGGAATACTGATTTCCATCCTTTGACTTTTAATCTATGAGATTCCCTTTGGGTCAAATGTGTTTCTAATATGCAGCATATTGCAGAATCATGTGTTTTGATCCATTCTGTCAAGCTATTTCTTTTGATGGGTAAATTGAGGTTATTTACATTTATGGATAAAACTGATAAGTACTAGCTAGACCTTGCCATGTTATGTACCAGTGTTTAATTTCTGCTTTTCCCCCTTGTTTAATTGCTTGTCCTGCCAGGTAGTTTCTTTCTGTTGTTGTTCTGGAGATCATAGTCATTTTTATGTCTATGTAGTATGTCTTTCAATACCCTTTATAGGGTTGGTTTGGTGGACATGAATTTCTTCAGTTGTTCTTTCTCATGGAAGTATCTCATTTTTCCATTAAATTTGAATGAAATTTTTGCTGGATCCATCAATATGGGTTGAAAGTTGTTTTCTTTCATGGCTTGAAATACCTCACTCCAAGCTCATCTTAACTTGAAGGTTTGTGCTGAAAAGTCTGCCATGATTCTAATGGGCTTTCCTTGATAGGTGAGTTGTGTCTTTTCCCTAACAGCTTTTAGTGTTGTTTTTATGCTGCATGTTTGTGATCTTAATTATTATGTGTCTTTATGTAGATTTATGTTGAGTGTGACTGTTTGGTATTCTATATGCCCTGTTTATTGCATATCAGATTTTTTCCCATGTTTCAGAAATTTTCTGGTATTACTTCTGTGAATACTTTACCTATGTCATTTGCTTTGACTCCTATATCTTCAATAATGCCTATTAGTCTTATATTGTTTCTCTTGGCATCATCTTGAAGCTGCTGGGTTGTCATTTCATGCTGCTTTTTTATTTTTCAAAGTTCTATCCTTTAATGCTCACCAATTGTGATCCTGTCCTCAAGTTCTGAAATTCTATCCTGTTTCTTTTAAATGGTTTTGCCAGCTTTCAATAGAATATTTTGTTTCTTGGATGTCTCTTTGAGTTTGTTTCATGATTATACTTGTTTTATATATTGTTTATTCAAGGTTTCAGTCAGTTTCCCATGCTCCTGTATTGTTTTTATCTATTTCTTCTCTAGCTGCACTGAGCAACTTCTTTACTAAGGTTGTTATTTCTGTCTTTACATGAGAGATGACTTCTAATTTGATTTCCTCTATAGCCTCTTGGAGTTGTTTTCTATTTCACTTGCTATCTTTTCAGAGATTTCTGGTGTGTTACTTTTTAAGTCCTCTATTTCATTTTCTCCTGTACTTGCTCCTAATTGAATAAATATTGGAGATTACATTTTCTTTTTCATTTTTCCATTTTCCCCTTTTGGGTTAATATTTGGTCCTTCAATCCCACTAGTGTCAACTGTTGGTAGTGTTTATTTTACTGTAATGTTGATGTTTGTCCAATTCCTGTATCCCAAAATGATGAGGTGGGTGAGTCACCTAAATTCCCCCTGAAGGGCCTGTTGGGTGAGTCCTATATTCCCCCTAGGCTGACAAGCTTAGGATTCTTGATGGAAATCAACCCTCAGTTCCTGCTGTTACTATGTCTTCAAGTTGCTCAGAGTCATCAGATCTCCCTGTTTATAATGTTTGTTTTGGGTGGCACCCTACTGTGTCTCTGAGTGTCTCTTAGGCCCTTTTAATTTTCTCCAGGTTGGGGGAGGACTTATTGGTACTCTCCTCAACCTACCTGATATTCTTTGTGTGGAAAAAGGACTTAGCCACCCTCTTGCAAGCTGGTCAATGGCCTACTTCTGGAAGGGACTTCATTATTGACTTGTGTACCCACTAAAGGTGTCACACTCTATTCCTATTTTAGGGGCAAACTCACCTCACTCATTGTGATAGTCTCAATTTCACAAATTATTTTTGCCCTGTTAAAGACAGTCTTGTAATTTCAGCTTACTGAATGTAATCTACTACATTGATAGAATTAAAGCAACATTGGGACTACAGCAATGAGACCATTGCCCAACTGAAGACATTTTATGTTGAATATGGTTGAATATATGTCCCAGTCTGTGGTAGTTTGCATTTCACAATTGGTCTTTTCCTTAAACAAAGACATTTTTTATATTGAAAGAAAATGGGTCATTACAGAGTTACTGGAAAGGAATCTGAATTCAGAAGCAAAACCACTGGCCTCTGCCAGTCTCAATACTTTGAATGAACTTTTAAGAAACATTTTTCTTGTTAAGAGATAGCACAAATCAAATAAATGCTCTTTACCAATTTCAAACTCACTCTTCTACTGCCAGCTGCTGAGATAATACACTGTTAGGCTGAAAAAGACAATGTGCCTCCAATAACCAAATTGTTGAAGTGGAATCAGGTTGATAGTCTGAATGAAGTGTGTGGAATCATGCCTCAGCTTGAAGTAGTCTACATTTCATAAATGTTTATAATGACTTTCAAAGCACTCTTCTATATTTTAAACAAATAGTATTATCCTGTTTGTTTAAAATAATAATATACTTCCAGAAAGCAAAACTTGGAACTGAAAAAAATTTAATAACTTGAATGGAGTGTGCCCAGATATGTTCCAAATCATGTTACTGTGTATTTCATAACTGATATTTGCCCAACTCAAGGCAAGTCTCTTGTATTCAGATCTTACAGGCCATTACACACAGTGGCTGGAAAAAAATGCCTGTTACTGCAGTGACCAAAACTTTGACATGGGGAAACTATTGAATAGTGTGTATAATTCCATGTCCTTGACTTAAGGAGTTGACATTCAAAAGTTTTCCTCATAAATTTGAAAACCATATATTGTGTTATATTGGAAATAGTTTGGAATTTCACACATAGTCTGAAAAGGTGAGTGTTACTTGAACAACAAAACTTGATCTTTGGCAAACATAATAACTTAAATGAAATATGTAGAGTCAATTCCCATGCTGATATAAAATGCCACACTTTTTACACATCAACTGAAGAGGAAAAGGACACTAAAAGTACAAAACTTTCAAAAACTTGCAAAACTTACCACTTAACTGCAACATGCAGATTTTTTCCTACACCAAAGAGGCACACATTTCACAAGTGTTCACCAGTATTTTAGAAACACTTTTTCAGTTATGTGCATGATGGCAGTTGTATAGACGCTGATAGACATAAACCCTAACTGTAGACTTGTTAATGAAAAAAAACTTCATCTAACTAAGGATATTTTTGTTTTCTCCAAGAATCCACTTGTGTTTTTGTAGAGCAAATTTTTTAAGGGTTTACACTGTAGCTTTTATTTTTTTTAAATTTTTTTACTTAGAAAAAAACAGAAAAAGAGTAGAAGTATTACAGAATTTCAAAAAAAATAAACAGTAAGAAATCACTAGTTGATAAATTACATATTGTCCTTTTAGAAATAGTTGTTCAAGTAACAAAATTAAAGCATACAATGTGGACATTCAAGCAGTGAGACTGCAAACAGGTCTGTTCAAAAATCCAGCAAGAACATAGAAATATTCTTCTAGAGCAAATTTTTCCACACTTCGAGGAAAATTATTGCTGTGATTTTTTGTCATAGATTTATTTGCATGCAATCATACAATATGAAATAATTCATATTTATGTTTATCATTAAATGAGATATTTCAATGATGAACACACAGTCAGAAATTCAATATATTGGTTCTTTCTATTGCTGTGTTTTATTCTATTATATAAATGCCCTGTAATAGATTTTTCTATCTTCTTATTAATGGAAATTTTGGTTATTTTCTAAATTTTTTCACAAACTTTGGAAGGAACATTCTTAAATGCAATTTTCCTGTGTAGTTGCATTATATATTAACATATAAATGGCAATTTTTTGTTTTAAAAACCGAAAAAGAGAAAAATGATATACCATGTCAAAATAAGTGGGAAATTAACACTAGTTAATATATTGCATATTGTTATTTTATAAATAGCTGTTGAGATTACAACATTTAGTCAAAAAATGATCAAACAAATAATAAAAACACAAACTTTTTTATAAGTATGCTCTCAAGTTGCATTAATTTGCCTATAAAAGCCTCAATTTACCTTTATTTATGTCTGAGTAATACTCCATTGTATAAAAACACCATATCTTTCATATCTTATTCCTTGGTTGGTGGACATTTGGGTCATTTCCAAGATTTAGCTGTTGCAAAATGTGATAGTACAAATGTGGGTGCATATATATCAGTGTGGCATGATATTTTCAAATCTTCTAAGAAAATATTCTGAATAAAAATAGCTGGATTGAATGAGATTTCCAATTCTAATTTTTTGAGGAATCTTATCACAGATTTCCACAGTTGTTATACCATTCTACACACCCACCAACAATGGAAAAGTGTTCCTTTTTCCCCATAGCCCCACCAACATTTGTTATTGATTAATTTCTTGATGACAACCATTCTTTCTGGAATAAGATGGAATCTCAGTATTGTTTTAATTTGCATTAATTGAATGACCAGTGATGGTGACCATTTCTTCATGTATTTATTTGCCATTTGTATTTCTTCATCTGAGAAATGTATGTCCATCTCAGATGCCCATTTTTGGAGTGGGTCTTTGAATTTGGGGGTGCCTGATGTTTTTCAATGCTTTATAAACCCCTTGTCTGAGGAACAGTTGGATAAAATGTTTCTCATTCTGTGGTTCTTCCTACTCTGTTGGTGATTTCATTTGATGTGCAAAAACTTTTTAATAAGGTGATATCCCAGTTGCTGATAAGTTGAAGTACTTCCCATGTGGTTTTCAAGTTGTTTAGGAACTCTTTGCCTACCCCTACGTTTTTAAGATATCTACCTAACTTGTCTTCCAGTAGGTTTAATGTTTCTATTTTACTATTAAGATATTTGATCCATTTTGACTAGTTTGGTTCATGATGATTAACATGGGTTTAGTTTTAGCCTTTGGCATGTGGAAAGCCATTTTTTCCAGCAACATTTGTTAAAGAGGCTATCTTCCTTCCAGTGAATGTATTTGGTCTGTTTGTCAAAGATAAGATGGCTGAATGTGTTTGTAGTTGTGTCTGCATTTTCTAATCTGTTCCAGTGATCCTCAGGGTTTTTTTTTTGCTAGTACCACGTGTATTTTATCACAGTAGCTTTGTAGTATAACTTCAAGTCAAAATTGTGGCACCACCTATCTTGTCTTTGTTGCCCAGGATTGCCTTTGCTATTATACGTATCTTCTTTTTCCAGATGAATTTTAGAAATATTTTCCCTAGATCTGTGAGTTATGCTAATGATATTTTTATTGAGATTGCTTTTAATCTGTGTAAATGTTTTGGGAGTATGGCCATTTTCACAATGTTAGTTCTTCCTTTCCAAGAGAAAGTGATATATTTCCATTTTCTGATATTCTTTTCAATTTCCTTTCTTACTATACTTTTCAATTTATAGATCTTTTACATACTTTGTTAGATTGATTCCTAAGTTTTTCATTTTTTTGGATGCTACTGTGCAAGATGTTATTTCCATAATTTCTCTCTCAGTGAGTTTATGGTTTGTGTACAAGAATGCCATTGATTTTTGTGTGGTGAGGTTGTGTCTAGCTATTCTGATGAAGTTGCTTATTAACTCTAATAGCCTTTGGATGGAGATTTCTATGTATCATTTCATCCACAAATAATGGTATTTTAATTTTTCCTCCTATCTTTATTTATTTTATTTCTTTCTCTTGTCTATTTGTTCTTGCTAATAGTCTCAGAATTATATTGAATAGGAGTGGTGGTAGTGGAAAACCTTGTCTTGTTTCTGATTTTTACACTGAAAGTTTTCAGCTTTTGTCCATTTATTTTCATGTTGGCTATTGATTTGTCATAGATGACTTTTATCAGATTGAGACAGAGACCACCTATTTTTATTTTCTGTAGGAGTTTTATCAAGAAGAAATGCTGGATTTTATCAAAAGCTTTTTCTGTATCTTTTGAGATGATCTTGTGATTTTTGTCTTTGTCTCTACTGATGTGGTGTAGTACATTTATTGATTTGCATATGTTGAAGCATCCCTGAATTACTGGGATAAATCCCATTTGGTTATGGTATATAATCTTATTGGAGATTCTCTACAACTTGTTTGCTAGTATTTTATTTAGGAGTTTTGCATATATGTTAATTAGGGAGATTGGTCTTTAGTTCAGTTTTTTGCTCTTTCTCTGGTTTTGGTATAGAGTAATAATTGCCTCCAAGAATGAGTTAGGATGAATTGCTTTTTTTTGAATTTCATTAAAGAGTTTGAGGATTATTGGCATTAAATCTCCCAATTTCTTGTAGCACTCAGCCATCAATCCATCAGGATCTGGATTTTTCTTTGTTGTTAAGCTTTTAGTTGTATTTTGAATTTCAGTAACTGATACTGGACTATTGAAAAATTTTATATCTTCTTGATATACTTTTGCTAATTCATATTTTTCTAGGAATCTGTCATTTCCTCTGTGTTTTCCAGCTTATGTGACAAAAGGTTCTCAGGATAGGTTTTGATGATCTGAATTTCTACAGTGTCTGGGATAATCTCACCCATTTAATTTTTCATTGCATGAATTTGTGTTTTTCTTTCCTTTTCTTGATAATGTTGGCTAGAAGTTTATCAATTTTTTTATTCTTTCAAGGAACCAACTGTTTGATTCATTAATTCTTTGTATTTTTTCCTTAGTCTTCACTGTATTATTTTCTGCTTTGATTTTTATAATTTCCTCCCTTCTGTAAGATTTGGTCTTGACTTGCTCCTCTTTTTCTGTAAGCTTGAGATGAGCATTACATTATTTATTTGTGCTCATTCTGTTTTTCTGATTTGAGACTGCAGTGCTATATATTTCCCTCTTGGACTGCTTTCATTGTGTCCTACAGATTCTCATGTATTATATCTTATTTAACTTGAATTACTTTAGATTTATTTTAGTCATAGAGATATCTTATTTCTCCATTAATTTTGAGACATAACTTTACAGTTTTTTAAAGTTTCAATCTGGGTTGAAACTTTTTTTCTTTAAGGACTTGAAATTATTCACTGCAAGTTTGTCTTGACCTGAAGGTTTGTGTTGTGAAGTTGACTGTGGATTCTAATCAGGTTGCCTTGATAGGTGATGTTTCTCTTCTCTAACAGCTTTTAGTATTCTACTTTTATGCTGAATTTCTGGGATATTGATTATTACATATCTTGGTAAAGATTTATTTTTGTTATGGCTGTTTAGAATTCTATTATTTTTTGATTTATTTATTTAAAGAAAAAAACACGTTAAGGGTAGAGATAATACAGAATTTCAAAAAAAAGATAAACAGTAAGAAATCACTAGTTGATAAATTACATATTGTCCTCTTAGAAATAGTTGTTCAAGTTACAAAATTAAAGCATAAAAAGTAGATATTCAAACAGTGAGACTGTAAACAGCTACATATGCATGAGTCTCTACATATATTTCTCTCCTTTCTGTATTAGAGGGAAAAACAAAACCTAGCAAGACAAAACAAAACAAACTCCTAAAACCAAAAAATCATATAAAACCACAGCACAAGGTGATCTACAATGATTACTGTGTTGTTTCTTATTATCATCAATAGGGTTGTCTATATCATCAGGTATAATTGAATATAGCAGTACATAACAATATTAGTATAAAATAAAACTTTGTTGACAGTATAAAACTTCAAAATCAGGTAATAATCAAACTAGAGTGGATATTCTATTGAATCTTGTCATCTTCAGAGCAGTTGCCTATACTTTCAGACTTTATACTATCAATCATAACAGCTTTGAATAAAATCTATCAATACAAAATAGCAATCTAACAAACCAGATTCGATTACTATCAGTCATGGTAAAACAGTGTTGGTTATACAGAGCTTTAGATTAAGTTAATAGGAAATTAAGGATGATTACCATACTATATCCTGTTTTTTTTCGGGATAACTGTCTGTGCCCTCAAATCTAGTACTGGTAGAATGACTAGAAAAGAATATAATACATCTAAGCAGAGTGGTGTGAGTAATGTGGGTTTAAATACTGGTACACTATTAACAATATAGAGTATCAATGCCATCTATGTTAGAGATTCTAGCCATCCTTCTCTACCTCATTTCTGCTATGCTATTTTTCTGCCTTTGTTTGTCTAGTTTTCTCCTTCATTCTACTGCCTGCTGCACTCATTAAGGCTTTTCTGCCACTGTTCCTAAAATCCTTGTATTTTTTTCTCTCTCTAGAATGTACTTTGTTATTCTTTGTAGGGTTGGATTGGTGGTCACAAATTCCCCTAGTTCTTCTTTGTCATGGAAGCATCTTGTTTCTCCATTAATTTCTAGTGACATTTTTGCAGGTACAGGAATCTGGTCTGGAGGTTATTTTCCTTCAGGGCATGGAATATTTCACTCCAAGCTCTTCTTGATCTGATGGTCTGTATCAAGAAGTCTGCCATGATGTTGATGGGCTTATCTTTATAGGTAATATTTTGTTTTCTCTGATGACTTTTAATATTCTGTTTTTATGTTGAATTTCTGGTATCCTGATTATTATATGTCTGGGTGTTGCTCTATTTTGGTTGTAGGTGGCTGGAGTTCTGTATACCTCACAACCAAATGTCATTTTATTTTCCCATGCTTGGGAAGTTTTCCTTAATTATTTCCATGAATAGCCTTTGTAATTTGCCTGTTTTTATTCCTGCTTCTTCCTTCACATTTCTTATTCTTAAATTGTAGATTCTCTTGTCATCCTCTAGCCTTTGTATTGTTACTGCCTGTTTCCTTGGTATTTTTAAGAGATATTTCCTTTCATGGTCACATATTGCAAACTTGTCTTCAAGTTTTGATAGTCTATCCTTAGTTTCTTTTAAGGCATTTTGCCAGCTTTCAATGGAGTTTTTAATTTCCAGATCTTCTCTTTGAATCTGCTTCATGTATTCTATATTTTCTTTATATATTTTATTGAATGTTTCTCTCCTTTTTTGCATTCCTCCCTTCTGTCTATGTGTTCCTGAGAGATGCTCAGCATTTCTTTTATTACTCTACTCATATCTTGCTTTACCTAATTTAATGTTTCAGTGTTAAGCTCATCTACAAGGTCCTGAAGATATCTCTTAATGTCTATTGAAGCCATGTCTGATGTTGCATGTTTGCCACCCTCAGTCTCCCTTGTTTTCCCCTCTCCTGGATCAGTGCTCTCAGGGTTCTGGGCTGGGGGCCTCCTCTTCTTTCTCTCTCCTGTCATGGGCCTGGCCTCTCCACACAAGTGTACAGTGGAGGTCCCTGCCCCCTTCCCTGTCAGCCATGGTTCCTCTGAAGCATGCTGGTGAGGGGTCTCCACCCTCTTCTGCCTCCTCTTGTCACTGAGCTGTAAGCAAGGGCTGCATATGCTGACCCCTCCCCTCCAGGCCAGTCAAACTTCAGGGGCCTTCATCATGTTAGTGCCTGCTAGGTGCAGGGAATTGATTTGGGATGGCTCATTGGGTCCCAGCCAGGGGCAAGATCCAGTCCAAGCAAATCCCACAAATCTGCTCTGGGGAGTGAGCAACCAACTGAAGTCACTGTGGCTCCCAGTTCAGGTTCCTCCTGCCTGATTCCATCATGTCACCCATTTGGTTGTGCCCTTCCCATGAGGAGGAGGTCTAATTCCCAGCACTAACCATGGATTAATGAAGGTCCCTTCACTGGCTCTGCTCTCCATTGGGCTCACCAACCGTCAAATTGAGCATGGCTGTGGATCCTGTGAGTGGAGGCAAGAACGAGTTTGGGTAGCTCTGCTGACCAGTGTGAATTTGTGAATTCAGGCTAGCACAAACTTGACAGGTCACAGTGAAAACACTGTGTCCAGTAACTCCAGCTGTTACATTTGTAGCTCTGAGACTGTGTTTGATGAGCTTTTTTACATTTTAATTTCTTCCTGTGTCAAGAGGATCCATCTCCCTCAGTCTGGATTTTTCCAGGATGTTTTATTCTGGCATATGAGTTGTTTCTCCTGGGAGGCTTTATATTTTATTGCTTACTGATCAGCCATCTTTAGCTCCTCCCTTGTTTGGAATTCTTTATGCCTCAGTTATCTATATATCAGGTTCTTTTCCCATTCTTGGGAAGTTTTCTGCTATTACTTCCACAAATAGTTTTTTTTATGTCATTTTCTTTGTCTCTTGCATTTTCATTGACAAGTATCATCTTATATTGTCTTTCTTTGCATCATTTTAGAGTTATTGAATTGTTATCCCATGGTTTCTTATTATTTTTAAGAGATTTTTTTTCATAATGACTAGTTGTGATCATGTCTTCAAGGTCTGAAACTCTATCTTTAGTTTCCTTCAAGTGGTTTTGTCAGCTTTCAATGGAATTTTTAATTTCCTGGATGTCTGTCTGAGTTTGTTGTATTCATTCTATTATATTTCTTTCCTATATTGTTCATTAAAAGTTTCCTTCATTTTTTTCATGCTTCTGTATTTTTTATCTATGTCTTCTCTAGCTATGCTGAGTAATTCCTTCATTAAGGTTTTCATTTCTTTCATTACCTGAGAGATTATTTCTAATCTGATTTCCTTTTTAGCTTCATGAGTGTGTTTCTTCTTTCACTTGCTATTTTTTCAGAAATTTCAGGTGTATGACTTCCAATTTCTGCTATTTCATTGTGGCTTGTGCTTGTTCCAGATGTTCTGGGTGCTTGAGATTGCATTTTCCTTTTTTGTTTTGTTATTTTCACCTCTTGGGTTAATATTTTGGTCTTTTCAATCCCACTAGTCTCAACTGTCCATCATCTGTGTCTTAGAGTCCTACTGTATGTCTGATGTTTGTCTAATTGGTGGGTCCCGCAATGAAGGGGGGGTCCAGTCATCTTAATTTTTCTTGCTAGTGAGTTGCAAGAGTCTTATATTTTTCTTACACTGAGTAGCATAGGAGTATTGATGTGAACCATCCCTTACCTCATATTGTTACTTTGTCTCCAGACTGTTTCAAGCCACCAGACCTACCTGTCCATGGTGTGTACCCCAGATGAGACCTTAATATGTCACTGAGGGTTTCACTGGCCCATTCAGGTTCATCTGAGTGTTGGGAATCTTTGCTGGAACACTCACCAGCAATCCCAGGGTTATCTTTTTAGAAGAAAGACTCATTGGCACCCTGCTGGCTTGCCAAGGTACTCCAGTTGTGATAAGGGTTCACCAAGTCTCCTGCTGACCCACTAAGGTCCTCTATTTGGAGCAGGACTCATGTGCTCTCATCAATCAGCTGAGGACCTCTGGGTGGGACAAGGGACAACTGAGTCTCCCGCCAACCCATCAAGTTACTGCAGGTGATAGAAGGGGTTTCTGATGGTCTGGTGGGTTGCTGAGGTTGTCCCAGTAAGTCAGCTTCTGAGATCTTCTAGGTTTCATGGATGTGTATCTAAGGCTCCTAGCAGCTGTTGAGGTTGTCTAGGTAAGGGAGAGAGGTGGATGATGCTTCTTTCAGCTGCTGAATTCTTCTAGAGAGGGTGAAGTGAGATCACACTCCCCATAGCTGCTGAGATCATCTGGGTGTGGAGGAGGGGCAGATATTACTCCCCTCAGCTGCTGAGCTTCTCTGGGTGTGGAGGAGGGAAAGTTAATGCTCCCACTAACTACTTAGTTCTTCCAAGTTAGAGGAAGATGTTTATATGGCAAATTTTATACATTTTAGCATTACTTGAGGAATTATAATATGTGTCTTTGATATAAATGACTTAGCCTCAAGCTTATCTTCATTTAAGGGTGAGTGGTACTCATTTTTAAAAAACACATCTTTTTTTATCTATTTGTTAGTTGATGAGTACTTTGTTTTTTTTCCAAGATTTTTTTTTATCTAAAGAGGGGGGAAGCAAAACAGAAAAAAGGGTAGAAACAATACAGAATTTCAAAAAAATAGTAAGAAATCACTATGTGATACATTACATATTGTCTTCTTGGATATAGTTGTTCCAGTTACAAAATTAAAGCATACAAAGTGGACATTCAAACAGTGAGGCTGCAAATAGTTCTATTCACCAATCCAACAAAAACTTAGTAACATGGTTATCAATCCTACACACTTAAGGTTACATACAGTTATCTCTTTTAGAGCACTTTCTTTTCCTCCTCTTGCTTTTTTTTAACTGTCTTATTTAAAGAAAAAATTTTGAAATGGAAAGAGGGTAGAAACAAGACAAAATCTCAAAAACAAAACAAAACAACAACAACAAAAAAATAGTAACCAGTAAAAATCACTAGTTGATAATTACATCCTTTCCTCTTAGATGCAGTTGTTCAAGTTACAAAAGTAAAGTCCACAAAGTGGACATCCAAACAGTGAGACTGCTTTCAGTTTTGCTCATCCATCCAACTAAAACTTTAGCAACATGGTTATTAATTCCACACATTCAAACATACACGCAGTCATATCCTTTAGAATATTCTCTTTTCCTTTTTTTTCTTTACAATAACTATAATCCATTCTTGTAAACTACTTACAAGCTCTACACATGTATAAGTCTCTACACATATACCTAGCCTTTCTGTATTAGAGGGAGAAACAAATCAAAACAAGTCAGCAATACAAATTCCTAGAGAAACACGAAATGAAAAGAACATACAAAAACACAACATTAGGTAATCTATGGTAGTCACTATGATGTCTCTAGTTATTTTCAATAAAATTTTCTATATCATCAAATATAATATAAACTTAGCATTGTTTTACATTATTAATAAAATCTCAACATTGGAGACATTATAGGACTTCAAAGGCAGTTAACAATCAAACCAGAATGGGTATCCTATTGAATCCTGTCATCTTCAGAGTAGTTGCCCCTACTCTCAGACTCGACACTCTCAAGCATACCAGATTCAAATAAAATCAGTCACGATAAAACAGAGAAATAACAAATCTTCTCTGTTTTATCTCTTCCATGCTATTTTTCTGTTATTATTTGTTTACTTTTCTCCTTCATTCCACTGTCTGATCCTTTCTTTGAGGACTTTCTGCCATTATTCCTGGAACCCTGGTGGTTTTCTTCTCTTTCTCTAGAATATCCTTCAGTATTCTTTGCAGGGTTGGATTGGTGGTCACAAACTCCCCCAGTTCCTCTTTGTCATGGAAATATCTTGTCTCTCCATTAATTTTGAGAGATAGTTTTGCAGGGTACATCATTCTGGGTTGGAGGTTATTTTCTTTCAGGGCTTGGAATATTTCACTCCAAGCTCTTTGTGATTTGATAGTTTTCATTGAGAAGTCCACTGTGATTTTGATGAGTTTTCCTTTATAGGTAATCTGTTTCTTTTCTCTGACTGCTTTTAATATTCTGTTCTTGTGATGGATTTCTGGGATCCTGATTATTACATGTCTGGGTGTAGATCTGTTTTGGTTGTAGATGGCTGGTGTTCTATATGCCTCATTTATCTGAACTTCACTTCCATTACCTATGTTTGGGAAGTTTTCCTTAATTATTTCTGTGAATAGACTTTTTATTTCATTTGTATTTGTTGCTGCATCTTCATTCACATATTTTATTCTTAGGTTATAAATCCTCTTACCATCTTCTAGCCTTTGTATCATTGCTTCCTTGTTCCTTGTTATTTTTAAGAGATCCTTCCTTTCATGATCATACTTTGCAAATCTATCTTCCAGTTTTGCAAGTTTGTCCTTAGTTTCTGTTAAAAGTTTTGGCCAGGTTTCAATGGATTTTTTAATTTCCTGATATTCTCTTTGGATCTCTTTCATATATTCTAGGTTTTGTTTATATTCTTCATCAAATTCTTCTCTCCTTTCTCTGAATTCCTCTATTCTTTCATTTGTGTCTACTTGAGGATTACCCAGGACTTCTTTTATTAATCTTCTTATATCTCGCTTCACCTGAGTTAGAATTTCAGATTTAAATTTGACGATGAGGTCATGGATGTATTTCTTTATTTCTGATGAGGCTGTCTTTGACATTACAGGTTTGCTGCTCTCAACCTCCTCTGCATTTACCTCTGTTGGACTCACTATCCCTGGTTCCGCAGTTGGGGACCTTTTGCTCTTTCTCTGCCTTGTCATGTTTTCAGCCCCCTTCAGATGGGTGGGTGGTGGAGGTCTCTGGGCCTTTCGTTTTGCTTACAGTTTTTCTGCAGCGCACTTGCTAGGGAAGTACTGCCCCTCAGTCTTCAGCAGATCTGTGAGTTGCAGGCTGAGAGCTGGCTCCTCCCCCTATGCCAGTCAACCAGTTTATGCTTCAACAGGTTTGTGTGTTCCCTGGGGATGCCACTTGCCCAGGAAAGCCTCATCCCTGGCTATTGGGTTTCAACCAGGGGTGTGGCCCAGCCTGAGCAGATCCCACCAATGTGCTTTGGACTAGGAGTCATCAGCAGATGCTGCCTAGGGCCCTGATTCAAGTGGGCCCTGCCCAACTCCAAAATGTTGCCCAGACAGTCCTCCTGGTTTGTGAATTCCAGTTCCTGTCATTCACCAAAGTTCACGCAGCTCGACTGGCTGTTTCCACTCCCCGTCTCAGGGCCTCCCCCAACCGAGGTTCTGGAGCTCACCAACCCCCGCTCTTGGCAAGGCCACGATCTCAGCTCGATTGTGAGTCACCTGAATTTAAGACGTGCCAATACAGCGATTGGGGCTTGCCCAGTTCCAGCCCTCTGTCCATGCTTCTTTTTCTTCTTTCTTTTTTTTTTTCTTTTTCTTCAGTTTATTCCTGGGTCGTGAGAATTTCTCTCCTTTTGTTTGGCTTTCTCCATGTTGCCAGATTCCAGCATCTCAGTTGTTTTTATTTTTTTTCCTCAGAGAAGCTCTGTTATTGTGCCGCCATTCAGTCGGCCATCTTGCAATCTCCTCAAGATTTTTCAATTACAAACTGTAAACATGGATGCACATATATCACTACTTTGTAAACATGCTGTAACATGGATGCAAATATATCACTACTTTCTGGAAGATACCATGAAGAGGAATATCTAGGCGAAATGTAACCTCTGGTCTTAGTTTTTGAGGAATCTCCACACTGATTTCTACAGGGGTTGTAGAAGTCTATACTCATACCAAAAGTGGAGAAATGTTTTTTCCCCACAGCCTCATCAACATGTGTTATTGGTTGATTTCTTGATGAGAGCCATTGTTTCTAGAGTGAAATGGAATCTCAGTATTAGTCTAATTAGCATCTCTTAAATGACACTGAAAATGAACTTTTTTTCATATATTTATTTGCTATTTGTACATCTTCTGAGACGTTTCAATTCATTTAAGATGCCTATTTATGGACTGGAACTTTAAATTGGAGAGGTCTGATTGGATGCACCTTGAAATTAAGGGAAATAAATTGGCCTCACATATGTAAATATTGCATTGCTTCTATGGTGTAAGAAAATGAAATTGTATGTAACACCACTCCTACCTGTTATAGCCACCCTATCCATTTTCCTCTTACCACTTACACCAATAGTTATCATCTTATACTAGAGGATTAGGTTAAGTAGACCAAGAGCCTTCAAAGCTCTAAGTAAATATTAAACATTATTTATCCCCTGTATAAAGACTGCAAGCTTCCATCTCACATCAACTGAATGCAAATCAGACGCTTTATTTAAGCTAAGCCTTTACTAGAATGGTGGGCCCTAACCCCACGAAACTTTAGTTAACAGCTAAATACCCTAATCAACTGACTTCAATCTACTCCCTCCCTTGAAAAGGGTGGAAAGGGTGGCAGAAGCTCTGGCAGAATTGAAGCTGCTCCTTTGAATTTGCAATTCAATATGAAAAATCACCTCAGGGCTATGGTAAAAAGAGAGCTTAAACCTCTGTGTTTAAATTTACAGCCTAATACCTACTCGGCCATTTTACCTTACTTATTATGCTTATTAATCACTGATTATTCTCTACAAATCATAAAGACATTGGCACACTTTATCTTCTATTTGGTGCTTGAGCTGGAATAGTAGGAACTGCCTTCAGCTTATTAATTCTAGCAGAACTGGGACAACCAGAACATTACTAGGGGATGACCAAATCTAGAATGTAATCATTACTGCTCATGCCTTTGTAATAATTTTCTTTATAGTTATAACTATTATAATTGGTGGCTTTGGTAATTGATTAGTACCATTAATAATTGGTGCCCCTGATATAGCTTTTCCTTGAATAAACAATATAAGCTTCTGACTTCTTCCCCCATCATTTCTTCTCTTACTCTCATCTTCAATAGTTGAAGCTGGGGCAAGAACCATTTCACAGGTATGCAAAATAGAAAGAAAGTTTTGAAAAAGAAAAAGGAGTGAATACATGGAGGAAAGAAGAGAAATGAAAAATAGAGTGAAATGGAAACAAAGCTTTGTAAGTACGGTGGAGAAGAAGGATTGAAAGGAAAGGAGGGGCATTGGAGAAAAGGCTGAACTAAGATTTCATGTATTGGTACAAGATCGCTATGATGAATATGATGATTAAGTATATCTAAATTGTGCCAATAAATATAATTTAAAATAGATTAATCACAGAATTTCTGGTTTTCTCCTTGAGAGATTGGCTTAGTTTCTTGAAGGCAAACTCTCTCTATTATTTATCTGCTGCAACATCTATATTGATGTATACAGATTAATATTTCTGTGATATAGCATAACAAGGTTTTTTCTAACACTCTTTTTGCTTATTTATAACTACAGTGTGTAAATGGACTTTAATTCTATACAAATTATGTGCTGGCATGTGAAGCAAATCCAGAATGGTTAATACATTCCCCTGTTGGAAGATACTTAACATTACATTGTAATGTTTTTGTACAGTTCTTGAAACTTAAAATATTACATTTAATGGTGATTTTTAAATTTTATTTTAATGAGAATAAAACCAAACCAAACAAAACAGAATAAAACTAATCAAAACAGAACAATGAAACTGATACAGGACTTTAAAACAAGATAATAGGAAATCAACAATGGCTAGCATAATGTCTCTTGTTTTCTTCAAAATTGCTGTCTAAATCATCAGACATAATGAAATCAAATGAAACAAAAGAGAATAAAGCCTATCAATACAAAATAATGAAAGCATATTTTAAAGAGAATAAAACAAAACAGAATAAAACAGAATAAAGTCAATCAAATCAAAACAATGAAAGTGATATAGGATTTCAAAACAGGATAATATAAATTCAACAATGGCTACCATAATGCCTCTTGTTTTCCTCAAAATTTCTCCCCATTCCATCAGAAATAATACAATCAAATAAAACAGAACAGAATAAAACCAATCAAACCAGAACTTTGAATAAAACAAAATAGTAAAATTGAATAAAACAAAACAGTGAGAACAATATTGGATTTCAAAAACAAGACAGAAAGAAATCCTTCATATTTTCTATATTGCATGTTGTTATCCTCTTAATAGATGCTCAGACTATTGGCCTTAGGCCTGATTGACCTTTATATTTAAAATTGTTTTGGTACTTTCATTGCTATCAATTCAGCCTATCCTCCAAATTTTCTGCTTGCTTTATGGGAGTGAAGTGTTCTTTTCTCCAAGTCTGTGCACAGTTTGGCTCATATGAAGGACAAATTAGCTTCTTGTTACTCCTCCTACACCCAGCATGTCTTCTGCCAACTCACAGGAGGAACAAATTAACTTGTTTCTCCTCCTGGTCCTGTTTAACTTATGATGGCTCAAAAGAAGGGAAAATTGGTTTCTTATTTCTCTTCCCAGGCACAGTGTGACTTCTTTTAACTCACCAGAATGGTGAATTGGCTTGGTTCTCCTCCTGGGCCCCACATGGCTTGTACTAACTCATTAGCATGGGAACTGCAAATTGGCTTCTGTTTACTTCCATCTAATGGTGATTCTCAAAGTTACTTGTTTGAGAAAAATACATTATCAATTTCTATATTTATGCAATACATTTCCAATGATTGGGTTCATTCATTGTTACTTATAATCCAGTGGATATTTTGAAAGACTGTTTTATACTTAAAATTGTAATATAATAGAATTTCCATGGTGTTTGTTGTGTTTTTTTAATCTAAATGAGCTTCCATGCTTTATATTATCATAGTACAGCTTTCAGAAGCTGATCAGATTGATTTTGGAGGCAGTCAGGTCTGAAGAAACCAGTCAAAGTAGGCTTAGAATTGTTTATGTTGTTGCCTAGGTCCTGCTTTTGATATGCTTCCAGAATGCCACAAGGTGAGCAGCTTTCCCCATGGAGGCCCACCTACTATGCATTTCTTCTTTGAAGCTGGCAAGCAATCGACTAATATGTCTGCAAGCTGAGAGTCAACCCAACTGTCTAGTTCTTTGAATACCATGTGGTGCATATCCCAGAAACATAGAACGTTGTATAGAATTCAATGATTATGGCAAATGAACAATAATGTGTTCACCTCCATTTTTTTACCCTAAAATGTTTTGTATCATTAAAATTCACTGAAGTTAATGCATTGTAGCTTTTTTCTGTTGGCAACTGAGATATTTAATTTGTTTCTCTGTGTGTGTGTGTGTGTGTGCATGTGTGTGTATGTGATGCTAAGATTAAAATCAGTGGTTTATCTCTTCTTGGCCTTTTGGCTAAGATCAAGTGTAAAATCAGTGGTTGCTCTACTACCAACCAATATCTTAAAATATTTTTCATAACTGTTGGACAGAGTCTGGTTATATTGACTGGTCTACCTTTCAACCTATGATCCTTTTGCATTAGCCTTTTGAGTAAGTTTAATTTCAAGAGGCACTAACATGTATGAAGTTTTTAATAATTTTGATAGCATTTTTATTGTATTTCCTGTAAAAACATGCCATTTTCTGTAAATACTTTCAAGTTTATTTGCTTATCTTTGGACTTTTGTAGTTTTAATTATAGTGTGCATATATGTGGGGTTTTGTTTTGTTTTGTTTTGTTTTGTGACAGAGTCTCCCTAGGTGGTTCACACAGGTCTTGACCTCACTGTGTAAACCATATTGGACAAAGGAATGGTAATTTTTCTCCAATTCTGTGACTACAGGCACATACTAGCACACTTGGCTCAAATATGTGGTTTCATTGTATTATTTTTTTTTAATTTTTTAGGCTTTTGGAGTTTAAATCTAGGCTTTCTACTAGTTTTTGGAAATTATGTATTTGTTGTTGATTCAAAGTTGTACTTTTAACTTTTCTACCTCTCCTCTCTTTTTGTAACACTCAATCATCTAGAGATTTCTAGTGGTTTGCTCCATTTTATTTACATTGTTTTTACCTGATATTTTATAATGAAAAATTTATCTGGCATATCTTTGACATCTTCTGTATTGTTCATAAATTCCTATAAACTCAAAATAAACATTTTTTGCATCCATTATATTTTTATAATAGCTGACTCAAAATCTTTGGGTGCTACTTAATGACATTTACTGGTCTCCCTTGGGTTACATGATATGACTTGACTTTTTTTACACAGGATGTAGACTCAAGATCCTTACATTGATCCATCTCCACAACTTTTATTGGACTTTTTAGTAGTTGGAAAGTTTTTTGACATCCTTTCCAGGAACTGGAATAAAAAACATTTGGAGAAAAAGGGTAGTGAAGAAAAAAGTTGTCCTCCAAGAATCAAGAACAGTGAACTGAAAATTACAGAGAAATGGAGACAATGCAGAAGAAATGACAAAGTAGACTAAAATGCAAAACAAAGAACAACTGAAGAAATGTATGACCGACAAAACAAAACTACAGAGAATACAGAACAAGACACAAATGATGGAAATTCCAAGAAGAACAAGAAAAACAAACCAACAAGCAATTGAACAGAGGAAAAAACAGGTAAATGAGAACGAGAAAATAACATGAAAAACCAAGCCATAACATCAGTTATTGCCATCAATGGAATGACCTCAATTCAATAATCAAAAAATAGACCAGCAGAATGGAGCAAGAAACAGGATTCAACAATATACTGCATACAAGAAACACATTTAACTCAAATTTATTGATGGAAAGTCAAAGGGCAGAAAAAAGTCTTCCATGCAACAGGAGCACAGAACAGAGTAAGGGTAGCTATTCTGTTTGGAGACAATGTGAACTACAAACCAAGAATCCTCAAAAGAAAAAGGTCAGTACATACTTTGTAGGGGAAAATTTCAACAGGAAGTGATAATAATCATAAACATACATGCATCTAATACAGGAGCATCAATTATTTTCATATAAGACTATATAAAATAATTATTGATGGACCTAAAAATCAAATAAGCAATAACACAGTTGTAATGGGACACATCAATAACCCATTGTCACAAATAGATCAAGTAGAAAAAAAAATTCAGGAAAGAAATATCAGAGTAGGATCATACCTGTGAAAAGACGGATTGAGCAGATGTTTTCAGAGTATTCCAACTAACATCATTAGAATATATATTCTTCTCCACTGCACATAGAACACTCTCCAAAATAGACACTATACTAGCCCACAGAACATGCTTAAGTACATGTGAAGGAATTGAAATTATCCCATGCATATTTTCTGACCATGGTGTAATGAAATTGGAAATTAATGACAAAAGAAACCATAAAAATTCCACAAACATATGGAAATTAAATAATACCCTCTTAACCAATGGGTCACAGATGAAATTAAAGAATAAATTACACAATATCTGCCACTAAACCACAATTTTAGACACAGCATACTGGAAGATATGGGATATAATGAAAGCAATTGTAAGAGGGAAATTTATATAAGTGAATCTCCAAACAAGAAAAAAGGATGACCATAGGTAAACAACCTACTGGTACACCATAAGCTTCTAGAAAAAGAAGAGTAAGATAAACACAAACACCCTAAAATGGAAAAATTATAAATATCACAGAATAAGTTAATGCAATGGAGCTTAAGAAAACACCACAAAGAATTAATGAATCAAAGTTTGATCTTTCAAACAATAAATAAAATCAATTGGCTCTTAACCAACCTTATCCAAAAGAGGGAAAGAATAGACTCAAATCCATGCACTGGGGAATGAAGAGAGTGAAATCACTATAGATCCTGTGAAAATTCAGAAGATCATCAAGACCTACTTTGAAAAATCTCTACTCTCATAGGATGGAAATACAGAAGAAATAGACAGATTCCTAGATGCATATGAATTGTCAAAGCTGTGCCATGGGGATATACATATTCTAAGTAACCTGATATCAGTTACTGAAATGGAAAATATAATTAAAAACATACCAATGAGGAAAAACATCCTGCTAGATTAGCTGCTGAATTCTACAAGCAATTTAGAAATTTAATACCAATATTCTTCTAAATCTTTAATGAAATTGAAAGGGAAGCAGGCCCTAATTCATGCCCAGAGGCAAGTTATTACCATGACACACAATACCATAGAAAGACCTCTCCACCAAAATAAAAGAGAATCATAGGCCAATCAACCTAAAGAACATAGTTGCAAAAATCTCCATTAAGACACTATCAAACAGAATGCAGCAAATTATAAATAAGATTATACACCATGACCAAGTGGGATTCATCCCAGGAATGTGAGGATGGTTTAACATATGCAAAATAATAAATGTAATATATCATATCAACAGTGGCAAAAATGAAAAAGACATGATCATATCAATAGATTCAAAAAAGGCTTTTGGGAATGGCTGGAATTCACTTATGTTAGAAATCCTTCAAATAATTAGAATACAGAGACTTTACCACAATCTGATGAAAGTCATCTATGATAAAATGACAAGTAACATAATACTAAATGAGCAAAAACTGAAAACTTTCACTCTATAATCAGGAATAAGACAGGGATTACTACTTAGTATAGTTCTAGAAAAAGCCAGAGCAACTAAATAAGAGAGAGAAATAAAAGTTAACAGGTATAGGAAAGGAAGATGTTGAACTATCATTATGCACATGATACTCTACACAGAAGACTGCCACAGCTCCACCAAAACTATCCTACAGTAAATAAACAAGCATAACTACATGCAAAGTCAACACTCAAAAATCAATAGTTTTGGCAGACCAGTAAGACTGGAGGAGTGCTGAAGACTTGATTTGACGCACAGATACCCCACGGTTGGAGGATTCCTTCTTGGTGTAGCCCAGGAGCTGGTGGGAGGTGCTGTAGACTTAGGCAAAAGTGCTTTCAGGCCCAGAATCTCCACCTTGGGCCCGCCCTACCTTCTGGAACTTAGCAGAAGCCTGTATCAGGCAGAGGCTGCCCAGAATGTCCACCATGGGTCTGCCCTGCCTCTGGAAACTTAGCAGAAAACTGCATCAGGGATAGGCTGCCCAGAATCTCCACCATGGGCCCGCCCTCCCTCGGGGAACATAGCAGAACCCTGCATCACGAGTAAGCTGCCCAGAATCTCCATCATGCACCCACCCTGCCTCCAGGGACTTAGCTGAAGCCTGTATCAGGCCTAGGATGCCCAGAACCTCCAATGTGGGCCTGCCTTGCCTCTGGGAACTTACGGGAAGCCTGCATCAGGGGTAGGCTGCCCAGAACCTCCACTGTGGGCCCACCCTGCCTCCAGGAACTTAGCTGAAGCTTGCATCCGGGGTAGGCTGCCAGGAAGCTCCACCGAGGGCCTGCTCTCCCAAGTGAAACTCAGCCCAAGCCCTCCTCAGGGGTAGGAACCTCCCCTCTGGGCATACCCTGCCACCGGGAACTTTGAGGAGGCCTGCCAAGACTGAAAACTGCTCTGGACTGCTACAGATGGGTCCGCCCTCCCACCTGGAACATCAGAATATCTCCGCGGTATCTAGTTAGTGTGAGAAAATTTGGAACTTTGCTCCCAGGTGGAGAACTTTGGACTACACCAGATTGACTGTATCAGTGTGGAGAGTACACCCCTAAAATAGAGGTGTACGGGGGATAAATAAGGCCAGTAGTAAAAAACCCCTCCAACTAAATGTAAGACTTTGGTGTGTCTGAAAAGAGTGGGGGTGATCCCCTCCTAAATATAGAAAACACCAGGCAGGGTGAAAAAGACAAAACGAAAAAGAAAAATGCAGACGCAAACATATAGTTCACCAGAAGCAAGTACAGGAGACATTGAAATAGAGGACCCCAAAAGTAACACACAGGAAATCTCTGAAAAGATAGTCAGTGAAATAAAAAAACAACTGCATCAGGCTATAGAGGAAATCAAATTAGAAGTAGTCTCCCATGGAAGATAGAAATAACAACATTAGTAAAGGAGTTGTTCAATGCAGCTAAAGAAGAACTAGAGAAAAAAGTACATGAGCATGGGAAACTGCTTAAAACATTGAATGAACAATATAGAAAACAAGCAGAATTCATGACACAAACTCAAAGACACATCCAAGAAACAAAAAATTCTATTGAAAGCATGCAAAATCGTGTAAAGGAAGGTGAGAATAGGAGTTTAGACCTTGAGGACAGGATCACAGTTAGTGATCAGGAAAGGATAGAACTTTTACAAATAACAAAGCAGCATGAAATGACAATCCAGAAGCTTCATGATGATGTCAAGAGCAACAATATAAGAATAATGGGCATTAGCGAAGATACAGGAGTGCAGGCAAACAACATACATAAACTATTTACAGAAATAATAGCAGAAAATTTCCCAAACATGGGGAAAGAATCTGATATGCAGATAAGTGAAGCATACAGAACACCAAACAGTCACAATCAAAATAAATCCACACCCAGACACATAAAAATTACGATCTCAGACATACAGCATAAAAACAGATTATTAAAGGCTGTCAGAGAAAAGACACAATTCACCTATCAGGGAAAGCCAATTAGAATCATGGCAGACTTTTCAGCACAAACCTCAAGTCAAGAAGATCTTGGAGTGAGGTATTTCAAGCCCAGAAGAAAACAATCTTCAACCCAGACTGATGTACCCAGCAAAACTTTCATTTAAATTTAATGGAGAAACAAGATACTTACATGACAAAGAACAACTGAAGAAATTCATGTCCACCAAACCAACCCTAGAAAAAGTACTGAAGGACATACTAGGCAGTGATAAAGATGACCACAATCCCCAAAACAACAACACAAAGAAATGACCAGGTAAGATAAGCAATTAAATAAGAGGAAAAGCAGAAAGAATCACCTGGAACATAACATGGCAAAGTCGAGCCAGTACATATCAGTGCTATCCATAAATATAAATGGCCTCAATTCACCTATACAAAGAAATAGATTGGCAGAAGGTATCAAGAAACAGTACCCCACAATATGCTGTATACAAGAAACACATCTTACCTAAAAGGCAACTCATAGATTGAAAGTCAAAGGATGGAAAACAGTATTCCATGCAACAGGAACCCAGAAAAAAGCATGGGTAGCTATTCTATTTGCAGACAACGTGAACTTCAAACCTAAAATGATTAAAAGAGATAGAGAAGTTCACTGCATACTTATTAGTGGCAAAATTCAAGAGGAAGGACTAACAATTATAAATATATATGCACCAAATACAGGAGCACCCAACTATATAAGACAAGTACTAATGGACATAAAAAAACAAATATACAAGAATACAATTATAACAGGAGATCTTAACAGCCCATTATCACAATGAGATAGATCAACTAGACAAAAAGTCAGCAAAGAAATAACAGAACTGAATCATACCTGTGAGCAATTGGACTTAGTACATGTTTGCACAGTGTTCCACCCAACCACATCAGAATACACATTCTTCTCAGATGCACATGGGACATTCTCCAAAATGGACCATGTATTATCCCATAAAACATTCTTAAGTAAATGCAAAGGTATTGAAATCATACCATGAATACTATCTGACCATAGTGCACTGAAATTGGAAATTAATGGCAAAAGAAAGCGTAAAACCTACATAAATACATGGAAATTAAATAACAGCCTTTTGAACAACCAGTGGGCTACAGATGAAATTAAAGAAGAAATAAAACAATACCTACAATTCAACGAAAATATAGAAACAACATACTGTAATCTGTGGGATGCAATGAAAGCAGTCTTAAGAGGGAAATATATAGCAATAAATTGTCATGTCAAAAAAACAGAATGAGCAAAAATAAGCAACCTAATGCTCCATCTCGAGCTTCTAGAAAAAGAAGAGCAAGCTAAACCCAAAGCTCATGGAAGACAGGAAATTATAGATTAGAGCAGAAATAAATGCATTGAAATGAAAAAAAAAACAAAGAATTAATGAATCAAAAAGCTGGTTTTATCAGAGAATAAACAAAACTGACAAACCCCTAACTAACATTATCAAAAGAAAGAAAGAAAAACCCAAAATTAGTGCAATAAGAACTGAAAAGGGAGAAATTACTATGGATCCCATGGAAATTCAAAAGATCATGAATACCTACTTTGAAAATCTCTACTCACATAGAGGGGAAAACACAGAGGAAATGGACAGATTTTTAGAAACATATGAACTACCAAAGCTACACCAAGAAGATATAGCAATTTTGAACACCCCAGTATCCACTATTGAAATTGAAAATGTAATTAAAAACTTACCAACAAAGAAAAGCCCAGGTCCTGATGGGTTCACAGCTGAATTCTAAAAGAAATTTAGAGAAGATTTGATGCCAGTACTCCTTAAACACTTCAACAAAATTGAGAAAAAAGCAATCCTCCCTAAATCATTCCTGGAGGCAAGTATTACTCTGATACCAAAAGCAGAGAAAGATGCAACCAAAAAAGAGAACTATAGGCCAATCTCACTGAGGAACATTGATGCAAATATTCTCAACAAAATACTGGCAAATAGAATGCAACAAATCATCAAGAAGATTATACATCCTGACCAAGTGGGGTTCATTCCAGGAATGCAGCGCTGGTTTAACATACGCAAATCAATAAATGTAGTATACCACATCAACAGAGCCAAAAACAAAAACCACATGGTCATCTCGATAGATGCAGAAAAAGCTTTTGACGAAGTCCAACACATGTTGATGATAAAAACCCTTCAGAAACTCGGAATACATGGCGTCTACTTCAACCTTACAAAGACCATCTATGACAAAACAACGGCCAACATTATACTAAATGGACAAAACCTGAAAGCTTTCACTTTAAAATCAGGAACAAGACAAGGTTGTCCACTCTCACCACTCCTTTTCAACACAGTTCTGAAAACACTATCCAGGGCAATCAGACAAGAGAGAGAAATAAAAGGAGTAAAGATAGGAAAGGAAGAAGTTAAATTATCACTATTTGCAGATGACATGGCACTCTATATAGAAGACCCAAAAAACTCCATTAAAAGACTGCTAGAGGTAATAAATAAGTTCAGTAGTGTAGCTGCATACAAAGTCAATGCTCAAAAATCAATAGCATTCTTGTACACAAACAAAAACTCACTGAGAGAGAAATTATGGAAATATCACCCTTTACAATACCATCTAAAAAAATGAAATACTTAGGAATCAACCTAACTAAAAATGTAAAAGAATTACATGCTGAAAATTATACTATGCTGAAAAAGGAGATTGAAGAGGATATTAGAAAATGGAAGGACATTCCTTGCTCTTGGTTAGGAAGAACCAACATTGTGAAAATGGCCGTACTCCCAAAACTGTTACACAGATTTAATGTAATACCAATCAAAATACCATTACATACCTCACAGTCTAGAGAAAACACTCCTAAGATTCGTTTGAAAACAGAAGAAACCTACAATACCAAAGGCAATTCTAGGCAACAAAAGCACGGCAGGAGGCATCTCAATTCCTGACTTGAAACAGTACTATAAAGCCACAGTGATAAAATCAGCTTGGTACTGGCAAAGAAATAGACCTGAGGATCAATGTAACAGATTAAAAGATGCAAGCACAACTACAAAGACTCTCAGCCACCTGATATTTGACAAAGGGACTAAATATGTCCAGTGGAAGGAGAATAGACTCTTTAATAAATGGTGTTGGAAAAATTGGCTGTCTACATGCTGAAGACTGAAACTAGATCCATGCATATCACCATGAACAAATCTAAAGTCTAAATGGATAAAAGACCTAAATATTAAAACAGAAACACTAAATCTACTGTAAGAGAAGGCAAGTAGAAGTTTGGGAGACATAGGGGTAGGCAGAGAATTCATGAACCAAATGCAAACTGCACGGGAAACACTTCAAAGAATCAACAAACGGGATCTCACATTATTGAAAAGTTTCCACACTGCAAAGGAAATCACCAACAGAGTGAAAAGAAAACCAACAGAGTGGGAAACAAGTTTAACCAGCAACCCCTCAGACAAAGAACTTGTGTCCAGAATATATAAAGAACTGAAAAACATCAAGCCCTCCAAATTCAAAGACCCTCTCCAAAAATGGGCATCTGAGATGAACACACAGTACTCAGAGAAAGATATACAAATGGCAAATAAATACATGAAAAAATGTTCGCCATCACTGGTCATTCGAGAAATGCAAATTACAACAGTACTGAGATTTCACCTTACTCCGGAAAGAATAGCTGCCATCAAGAAATCAACTGATAACAAATGTTGGCGAGGCTGCGGGGAAAAAGGAACACTGCTCCATTGTTGGTGGGAATGTAGACTGGTGCAACCATTATGGAAATCCATATGGAGATTCTCAGAAGACTAGGATTGAAAGTTCCATTCAATCCAGCTATCCCCTTCGTGGGTATTTTCCCCACAGAACTGAAAAGTTCATATCACAGTGATATATGTGCACCCATGTTCACAGAGTCAGAATTTGTGATAGCTAAATCTTGGAAACAACCAAGATGCCCATCTACTGCACAGTGGATGAAAAAAATGTGGCATTTTTATGCAATGGAATATTACCCAGCTATAACAAAGGATGATCTTAAGACCTTCATAGGTAAATGGAGACAAGTTGAGACTATGCTCATTAGTGAAATAAATAAGAATCATATTTATAAATATCATATTGTGTCTCTAGTGTAAAAAGTAAATAAGAACTACAAATGTAATAAAACCAAAATGTGTAATTGCTATTGTGAAAAAAAGAGGAAAAGAAAGTACTTTAAATGATATAACTGCATGTAAGTTTGAGTGTGTAAAATAGATGACCATATTGCTGAATCTTTGTGGGATGTTTGAGCAAAACTGTTTACAGTCTGACTGTTTGAATATTTACTATGTATGCTTTAACTTTGTAACTTGAACAACTACATCCAGGATGACAGTTCATAATTTATAAATTACTGATTTCTTAGTGAGGCTTTTTCTCATTCTCCTTTTTTTCCTTTCTCCTAGAATTCTGTATTGTTGCTACCCTGTTTTTCTGTTTTGTTTTGTTTTGTTTTTCTTCTATTTAAATAAAATTTTAAAAATGTATAATTGCTATTGTAAAAAAAGAGGAAATAGGAAGTGCTATAAAAGATATAGCTGCATGTATGCTTAAGTGTGTGGGATTGATGACCATATTTCTAGGTTCTTGTTGGATTGTTGAACAGATGCATTTGCTCTCTCACTGCTTTAGTGTCCACTTTGTGTGTTTTAATGCTGTAACTTGAATAACTATTTCTAAAAGAACAATATGTAATGTATCAACTAGTGATTTCTTACTGTTTATCTTCTTTTCTTGAAATTCTGTAATATTTCTACCATATTCCTGTTTTTTTTCTCTCTTTAATTAAAAAATGTATAATTGCTTTTGTAATAAAGAGAAAATAGGAAGTGCCATAAAAGATATAACTGCATGTATATTTATGTGTGCAGGATCGTTACCCATTTTTTTAGTTCTTGCTTGATTGTTGAACAGATTTGTTTGCAGTCTCACTGCTTGAGTGTCCATTTTGTGTGCTTTTATTTTGTAACTTGAACAACTATTTTTAAAAGAGCAATATGTAATTTATCAGCTAGTGATTTCTTACTGTTTATGTTTTTTTTTGAAATTCTGTAATATTTCTCTCCTTTTTCTGTTTTATCCCTTTAAATAAAAAATAAAAATAAATAAATAAAGAATTGATGTTTTGATTTTTTTGGTACTGGGGATTGCACTCACGATTGTGTGCTTGCAAATCAGGTGCTTATACTTCTGAGCTAAATCCCCAGCCCCTCTCATAAGAATTGAAAATATAATACCACAATGATATATGTGGGCCCATGTTTATAGAACAATTTGTAATAGCTAAATCCTAGAAACAACCCATATCCCCATTAACCAAGGAATGCATGAAAAAGATGTAAAAGTAGTACTCCGGTATAAAGTAGGATAATCTTGGAATATTTATATGGGAATAGAGGCAACTTGTGACCATACTTATAGGTGAAATTAATCAGATATGCATGCATACACATCATATTGACTCCCTAGCTAAGAAGCTGAAAAAGAAAATAAGATCCAGACTGTACACCAGAGATTGCAAAGTCAAATGAAGCTTTTCAAATCAAGGGAGAAACTGGGATGGAGGAAAGGAGAAAATAAGGAAGGGAGAAGGAAAAAAAATTATATATGTATGTGTAAGAGTTAAGATTCTTATCACTTCACTGAAAAGAAATATGTGTGCCTATAATTATTTGATCAATTTTTCATGTCTATAGCTTGTAATAAAAGTAACTACTTTGGAAATAATACACAAAGTACTAACCAATAAATGCTCCTACAATCTTATTGTGAAATTTCATCACTGTTTTTATTGATTTTTTCTTAAAAATGAAAAAGAGTAAGTTAGATTTATTAGATAACTATAACAGACACAATCACCTAAGAGAAGGATAAATAACAGGGAGTGGAGGAAAAGCAAATTTTAAAAAAATAATGTTAAGGAAACAAGGCAAAAGAGGAAAAGTGTGAAAAGAAGGGGAGGGGGAGTATAAGGAGGGCCTATTTAAACAAATAAATCAAAGTAACATTAAAAAGGGGGACAAGAAAATTGTTAGTAAAACACCAAACTCCAGGAAAAAAAATAGTGAAAAATAATAGAAGTTATAGGAATGGAGATAAGAGAGAAGGAGAAAGAAAAATCATTTGCTATATATTTCCAAAGGACTGTTTTCTTCCCAACTAAGTAGTTTTCAGTCTTATAAATCACATTATTCCTTGCCCCTCTTTATACTGTGAGCATGTATGGAGTGTATTCAGTTCAAGTGAGCCCTTTGCCACAATCCCCTATTTTTGGCAGCTGTTTAAACAGGATAACCAGACCAGAGAAATTTTAGACCTTTGTTTCTGAAACTCCTGTCGCAGATTCTTCTGCTTGAAGATGGATGCTGGTTACTTCATGTATATTCCAGTGTCTTTGAGACAAGTTCATGACATATGGAGGCTCCTGTTGACTCTCAGTCCTGATTGTTAGTCCTGTATATACAGAAATGAGAAATAAATCTGCCAAAGACAAACGTGCAGATTTCCAGAAGCCCAAGTAGGGTACAAAGGTGATATCTCATGGTACAGAGTAGTAGGCAGGCTAGTCAGCAGTTAACCTTTCTTGCTTAATCAGCCAGAGGTCTGACTTATCTTATTAGGCAGGGACTGTGTCTGGGACTCTGGTTGAATGAAGTGTGGAAACTCTGCTGTACCTAGGATTCTTAAAACACACTGTGCAATCACCAGTTGCCCAGGGACCAGTGTTAAATGTCATAAGACACTCAGGCATGTCTAGATTTGGAGCTGTGTAGTTAGATCTCAGTGTAGGCTCAAGCTAACCCTTGGTGTTTAGTATAGACTCAAAGCAGACCAGTGCTATTTCTGTGTGACTGATGAATGTTCCATTCTCCACTGGATAAGCTATAGGCTTCCAGTGGTTCAGGAGAACTTGGAGTCCAATACTGAAGACTCCCAAAACTCTGAGCTTATAAGCTGTTTGCTTATAAGCTCAGAGTTTGAGAATAAACAGACTGGTGGGATGAGGGAGCAGTTTTCTGGTCTCTCACACCTGTTATATATTGGGAAAAAATGCCACTAGGTTGTAAGTCTTCTGTTTGGAGAGAGGGCAATGAGTCGAGGGGGGCCAATATACTCCAAATCTATGTACTGTGTTGTTTGACTTGGTACCTGGATCCCACCAGCTATTTGGAAACTGCTTCAAATGGCAGTTCCTGTTTTGGTGTGGGCTGAGATTCCAGGGCCATCCTGTTGGACTGCTACAATCTCTTTTAAAAATACTCCTGTGTATGTTTGTTTGATCTAAAAGTCTCTTCTTTCAAATTGACTCTTTGCATCAGGATGTATATCATTGCTCTTTTCCCAATTACCTGTGCTTTTAGTTAGTCTGTTTGACATGACACCTACACTATTTAATCATCTTTGAGCCTCCATTTTTGCCACTTTCTCATTTGGTGCTTTATGTCTTCTTTGATGAGTTTTGTTAAACTTTATTTTCAAACTTCAAGTAATGACACTGCAAGAATTCTCAGTGAGAAGGTTATCATCTTAAAATTCTATTGTATGTCACATACATTATGTTCCCTGAGTTAGACATCATGAAATTTGAGGCAGGTATAACAGAACATTTAAAGAACTTGTAAACAATTTCCAGAACAGTTTCAGAAAGTGGCAAGTATGATGGGATAAGTATGCTTAAAGTGAAGTGTTATTGGTTTAGGTGCCAAACTTTTTAAATTTAAGTATTCCTTCTACTTTTTGATCACACCTAAAAAGGAGGATGTGAACCCTACCAAAAGATGGAGTAAAGAGGTTATAAGGAAGGGTTCTTATACAAAAGTGCCTGATAATAACTATCACAAAAGATAATATTTGTGTCTGAGTTTCTAATGCTTTTTAGTAAAAAATGGTTACTAATAATTATTAAATATTTCTCTTTGCTTCATGTTTGTACAATTATCTTCATGTTTGTTTCTTCCAAAATCCTACAGCTCTCAATGGTAGGCTTCAGAACAATCTGTAGACCTACTACAAATTCTATTTATATTTCATTGCCCACTTTAAGTCTCAACTCTAAGCCCAACTTTTGATGAGCTCAGAGCCTCTCTATATCGATGATCAGCCAAGTGAAAAAGGACCCCAGTGACATTCCTATTCAGTTGAAAACAGTTACAGATGTGACTATCCTGTCCCTTGTCATTGTTTTGACTTTACTGATCCTTTGGAACAATAAGACTGCAAAAGGTTTAAAATTCACCATACTGAAGCTTTTTTGTTAACAGGTTTCTTTCTGCCCAACACCTACTGGATAGTCATAAAACTCTATACAACTAAAGACTAACAACAACACAATAAATATAAAAAATAAATACAAAAGCCATTGTTTCATTGCCTAAGCTAAAGAGACATGCAGATTATGTTGGTTACTTTTCTCTTGTTGCTGGGACAAAATACTTGACATCCAAAATTAAGCAAGGAAAATTTTATTAAGCTCAGTTTGTGGAGGCTTCAGTTATAGTCAGCTGGCTCAAAAGCAAGCTGGCCTGTCTTGGGAGCAACAGTTCAACTTGGCAGAATAAAGAAAAAGCAACAATAGCAAAAGGGATGAGACCCTCTTTTCTTCCCTTATATTATTAGCAGGCTACCCTCCACCAGTGTGGGAGTAGCTCTCATACCGTCTATGTTCCATATTCTTGCACAGAATGAGTATGCCTATGAAGAAAGGAACCTAGATACCTGCTGAGTCATTCAGTTGAATTTCTTAGGTTTGTAAGAATATACAATGTATCAACCATTACAATTCACCCTTTGTTAACTTGGCAACCAGACACATGCCTTTAAACCAGTCTCCAGATGCAAAGATATGATTATTCATAAAATTTCACAACTTGAAAATTATAACGTAAGTTAAACAATTCATAAAAACCATTATTAAGTCTATCAAAAATATATTCCATTAGAACTGTGACATTTTGCCCCTGCCCTACCTCTCAAAGATTCATGCACATCCCTTTATAAGAAAGACCATTAGTCCATCTGCAACAGTTGCCAACCTCCCAACAGTTTCAGCATTGCTATAAAGTCCAAGTCCCAAGTATCCTGAGATGTAAAACAAACTCTTAGCTACAATCCCCTGTACAAATAAAAAGTTAAACTCTTCTAAAGTTTAATGGCACAAGATAAACATTTTTATCCCAAAAGTTACAAACAGGAGAATACAAAGGAATGGGACCACATCAAGTTCAAAATCCAGATGGGCAAGCATTAAGTCCTGTAATTTCATTTGAGGCAATCTTTGGCAAATTGTAAGCTCTAAAGGTCATTAGTGGCTCCACTCCTAGATCACATCTGATGGCTGTAGCTCCCATGGCTTCTCTCTGGGGCCAGCTTTTCTCCCACCTTGAAGGTTTCCTTATTGATACACATTCTTACCTATTCCAAATTTCTGAGGTCTCCACTGTACCTTTGGCTTCATACTGACAGCTTCATACATTGCCCTCTCAGATGCACAGTACCTGGCCTTCTAGGCCTTCTGGATTCTCTTCAGATACTTTCTTAACCTCAGAACTTCTTACATATTGCAAGTACCTAAAACCATTACCACATGGTTTATTCTAAGGTCTTCTGCCAGCTGGATCAGTAGCCAGGGTTTCCTCTCTCTTGTTTGTAGGGGTTAAGTGCAAGTATCAATGAGCACTTGGAAGTAATTCCAAGGAACAAATTTTCTATGTTGCCTCCATTGTGGAACATTATACTCTGCAGTTTTCTCCTCAAAACAAAGTCTTTCACTTCTGCACTTCTGAGGCACCAAAGGGTGGATGCTTTTTGCTTTTGTTGATGCCCTAAGTCCATCTTTTATAGTCTTCTGTCTCTTCTCAGCAATAGAGATGACCTCAGCTTTATATTTGTAGTCCACAGCTTTACTTAGGCTTCCATTAGATCCAAACTCACAATGACTCAAATCATCCTGATGGGCTCTTTGCTCTTGAGTCTCAGCATAAATCTGGCTAAAAGCCCAACAATAGTCATGCCATAGCCTCAACACCCAACTGCCTTAAAATTTATTCTGCCTGTTTAATTGTCTACCCTTAATCCCAGTCTCAGGCAAAGACTCTAGAAACAAGCAAAATGCACACAGAATTTCTGCCAAGCCATGACATGCATCATCTGAAGTCCAACAGTCAGTGTAGTTTCTGTTCCAAATATATACCTTCCAAGCTTGATCTTTACCAGTTTTCTGGCTTCTGAGCCCTGACTAGTTTCTCACATACAGAAACTTCAAAGGCATCCCAGTGATATGCTTTGAGGTGACTTCTACGAACCTTTCCAAAATCTTGCCGCCAGCCAATCCCAAATACTTTTGAACCACATGGTAAGATATAGACACAGCAATGATGCCACTTCTATGGTACCAAATTCTGTCTTGGTTACTTTTGTCTCATCACCTTGACAAAATATCTGACACTCAAATTTAAAGAAGGAAAAGTTTATTTAGTTCAGAGTTCTTGGTAGTTTCAGTTCATAATCAGCTGGCTTCAAACCAGGGCAGCATGACCCAGGGACAACAGTTCAAGATGGTAGAAGACAGAAAAAGCAACAGTAAAAGGAGGGAAGAGCATCTTTTCTTCCTTCCTATCATAAGCATGCTAGCTGCACTAGGGATGGTTTAGCACTCACACCATCTGTGTGCCTTCCTCATGCACAGGATGAGTATATTTGTAAAGAAAGGACCCTGGCTCCCTGCTGAATCACTTAAACTTCTGTGTTTTCCATGCTGACACAAATTGTTAACAGTTACACAGATTGTACCCAGATCTGGGAAAGCAGCCAAAAATTCCAAATCCAAAGCCAAATTTCACCTGCCTTTTCTCTGTCTACTGGGTCTTGCTGCTGACAACTGAATAAGCACCAGTTCTAAAACTCCTTTGCCTTCCATCACCAAAATAAGCCTTAGCTCCATTTAAAGGTTTTGGGTAAGCTGATCATTCTTTTGTCTCTTTTATGGGGGTTGATGGCCACACTTTCAAACTATTCTATACCAAATCTCTGTCTTACACGTTAAAATCATTAATGTTCATACATCCTTTTCAAACACTTCCAAACTGTCCCCCAAATGCTTAATCCATACAGCATTGTTTCCTCAATGCTGGCAGATACTTCTCAGTTTACAAGTCTTGACATCAAGGAATCATTTCTGCTTTCCTTCTTGACCCTAGTTCCCCAAGTCTTTATACATTTACTTGACAGAAACTGACATAAAATTCTCCCAAATCATTTAAGTCATCCTTCCTCAGGAATATTAGAATAACCAATAAATTTTGGACAAAAATTCACTAAAGACCTCTTGTAATTACTTCATCCAATAAGTTGGTCACCTTTTACTGCGTGACCCTTCTCTAAACCTGTAGGTAACAGACACTGTTCAGTTACCAGAATTTCACAACTTCTTACTATACCTCACTTCTTTTCTTTTGCATTAAGAAACCTTTTTATTTTCTGGCCAGCAGTCCCATCTGTGCCTGCCTCCTAATTAGACAGGAACTTTAACATTAGCCTTTTGCTCCTCCAACACCAGTGTGCCCCCCTCACTACTGCAGGGGCCTTGATATCCTAGCTGCCAAGGAGAGGAGTCTCTACTTTTTCCTACAGGAGGAATGTTATTTCTACACCAATGAGTCAGGAATCCTTTAGGACACAGCAAAATGGCTCACTGACAAAGATTCAGAAGTGAAAGACAGCAGACAAAACCATACTGATTTATTTACTGCCAATGAAGTGGCTGCTGCCTCTCATATACTGTTTAGTTGCCATCATTCTCATGTTAATATTTTCCCCATGTATCTTACAAGCCCTCTATTCATCCATTTTCCACAGTCACCAATTCACTCACCACACAAATGCTGATGACTCCATAACCCAGCAGTAGCAAACACTTTCCCTTTCTAACTTTCCCACACTGATAACCAAATTCAGCAGAAAACAGATATATGTGGACAATACTCAGGACCTTATTTATTAAACAAATGTTCGGCATATGATGTCCTAACTCACCATAGGAGACCAAAGTGTTTCTTTCTCATGCTCCCATCTGCGGCCCTGTATCCTGTTTATAACCCAGGGCAAACAACAATATCTTCCTACATAAGACTCCAGAGGCTTATTTAGCCTTGCTTAACATTAGAAACTATATCCAGCAGCAACAGTCTGATTTATAAAAACAAACAAGCAAACAAAATAGCCCAATTCAAGCGGCTGTGCCCCTACAAAAGCAAAGGGACTTATGTATCTTACCTTCCTAGAAAGGATGTATCTGTTTACACTTACAGAAAACCTTCTGGACTTTTGCCAAATCAGTAATTGTCTTCTAAAGTCAGTATGTCCTTGAGAGGTCTCAAATGTGAGGAGAGAATGCATCACCAACATTCCAGGCAGACAGGCCACATCATGATTGAAAGATTAAAAAGCTAACTTTGGAAAGGAGAATTTACTTCATTCTTCACCACATTCTGCCATTTTACAGAAGTAGAAACTTAACTTAGGAAAACATAACTTAGCTCACTTTTAGGAAACCACTATGTCCCATTATGCATGACAAGCACCAGGGACAATAAACCCTCACTTTAAATTTTCCCAAGCGAAGTTATCTTACTAGTTTCAGTAGGAATCTTTTATTGACCTATCAGTATACTGTTTATGGAAATATATTAGTAGCATTATAATTATAGGATACAGCTTGGAAATTTCACCCAAATCAAAGTTAGAACAAATGGAATGTTCAGCAATCTCACTATGGAGAATATGTCCCATGGATATGAAATCATTGTGGTAAAGAGATATCTGGACTCATATTTTCATTTCAACATCATTCATACTACCAAGATGTGCAACCAACAAAACTCTGTGTCAATGGATGAATGGATAAAGGTAATGTGTCATGTATTCACAATGGAATTCATCCCTTAAAAAGATGAAAATTCTGTCATTTGTAGCAACAGTATGAATGTGGAAAACATGTTATGCTGAATGGAATAAGCCAGGAATAGAAAGGCAAGCACTGTTTAGCCTTATGAATACTTTTATGTAGAATCAAGAATAGGGACACTCATGTGAGCAGACAGTACAATGATGCTTAACTGAGGCTGGACATATATGATTTGCAGAGACATATATTGGTTAAATGATGCAATGTTTCATCTATGTAGATGGGAATGGCAGGGAATCCATTGTATATCATGATAACTACAGTTAGCAATGATAAATTTTAGAACTGAAAATTACCAAGAATATGGATATGTAGTGCCTTCACTGCAAAAAGATACATGTTTGAGTTAAGCCATATTTTAATAACTTTTAAAGCTACATCATATACACATGTTTTAAAAAGAATTATATTACACTCAATAATATATAAAATGTCTGCTAGTGAATTAAAAATTAATGACCACATACAAATGCCAAGGATGCAGATCTGGAGATGGAAAATGATGTATAGCTTATTAATGGGTATTAAGGTATTCTAAAAGTAGCTTAGCCTTTTCTTTAAAAATATAAACACTGCCCTAAATTGTGACACAGCAGTCAAACTCCAGAAATGTGTTCAGGAAAACAAAAATCTTGGGTTCACCCTAAACATAGTGTTACATGATAAATAAATTTATTTGTAATGGTCCAACTGGAAATAAATACAGGTCATTAAATTTGCTATAAATGGCAGCCTAAATGAAACTCCTGAAAATTAAGCCAAAAAAAAAAAATCACGGTTAGGAGTGAGATTTTTTCTTTCCATTTAAGTAAAATTTTTAAATTAAGAGAAAAATAGAGAAGCAGCAAATAGATGAATGGTTGACAGGCATTATGCAGAAACAAAATCTCAGTGCCTTACCACAATGATTTCGGCTAGGAGAAAAAAATAATCCAGTCAAAGTTTTGAAAACCAATCTTGCAAAATTGACAATCCCAAAGAGCACATTTTTAGTAATTTATTAGGTAATCTTCAGGCTAATAACTTTACATATGTCCAGATGTAGGAAAAGAAAAGGACCTTGTCTCCTAAAAGTAGCAACATTAATGCAGTTTACTGTAAGACAATACCTAGTTTCTAGCAAAAGTAAAAACAATTCCATACTGTTTACTGGAATATTAACTGGTACAGCAACTATAGAAATCAGTATGGAAATGCTTCAAAAAACTACAAATAGGTTTACATTGACCCAGATATTTGCTCTCCAGGTTTCTTCTTAGAAGAGTTAAACACATCATACCTCAATAATACCTCTATACCCATATTTATATCAGCAAAACACACAATAGATAAATTTTGAAAGCAGCCTATATGTCCAAAAAGAGATAAATGAATAAAGATGTATTTTTGTGAACAATGGAATACTACATTGCTACAAAAAGGGATAAATTTGAATCAGTTGTGGGAAAATTGATCCACTTTGAGGCCATAATCTTAAGTGAAATAAGTCAGACACACAAGTTTAAGTAGTGCATGTTTTCTCTTGAATAAGTAAAGCAAAATATTAATAAATTAAAGAGCAAAGTAAAAGATGGATATTAAGAAACAGGGACTTTTTTTGCAAATAGCAAGCAGACCAAGAGATGGAGGAAAGGGAGAGGGAGAGGAAATGACAGGAAGAGTCCATACAGAAAATTAAGATGTGTTGTTTATGTGTACCAACTTCCCTCAGTGAAGGAAATATGTACTAATGAAAATGATTAAATTTATACGAGTGAAATAAAAATTCATTGATGGAACTCATCAATAGATTTGACATGTCAGAAGAAAGATGTGTCCAGAGACATTGTCCAATCTGGGGAGCAGAAGGATAAAAGAATGAAGGAAAAGTAACAAGCCTCTTTGATCAATGGAGCACCATCAAGAATGCCAACAAATGCATAATTTGCAGGCCAGAAGAAAGGGACAAAGGAAAAGAATATTTTCCAAAATAATGTCTGACTTTTACCTGGACTTTATGCAAAATATAAATGTAGGTATCCAAGAAGGTCAGCACACTCTCTATAGGATAAACTCAAAGCTATCCACATCTTTATCATATGGACAGGAATGAAAGTTAAGAAATAATACCTGGAAATAGGGGGAAAATGTGAACTATCATGTACATGATTTTTACAAAGTTGATTTTCTCATTAGAAGTTAATGAAAGTAAGATGATATCTGAAATGTGTTAAGAGAAAATGCTACATCAAACACACATCTCCTTGAAGAAGGAATAAAAATTAAAATATACCTTAATACAATACAAAAAATCTTTTAATGGAAGATGGTATAGAGGGTTAGAGAACAAAACAGACATAAGAGGCATACAAATAAAGAGCAGCTTGGCAGTTATAAATGTTTTTAAAAAGAACTTTAATTGCACATGAATTTAAAGCTACAATATCTAATAATACATTAGCCAAATGGGGATACAATAAACAAAAAAATGCTTTCTCATGAATTCTGTATCACCTGTGTTTAGAGCAGCAAAGACTCTAAACAGTGTAAGTGAGCTATGCCATCTACAAGCTACACCTTTTATAAACAAATACACAATAAATTAAAGTAAAATATTGAAGAATTTTGTGGCAAAAACAGTAAACACAAGAAAGTTCAGTAGCTATACTAAGACCAGATAAAATACAAAATAGCATTTAAAATGTTATCAGCAATAAATAAACACATTTTATGATGAACAAAATATCAATCTATCAGGAATACACAACAATAATAAATACACACATTGTAAAAATGTTTCATAATGCTTAATTAAATTAAAATTGAGGAACAGAGAGAAAAGTATACAATGGTAATTGGAAATGTCAAAATGCAAGTTGCCATAATGAATAGAGCAACTAAGCAGAAGATTCCCAAGGATAAAGAAGGCATAAACAATATTATAAACCAATTAGACTGACATTAGTGGAGCACATCACCCAATATATACATTATCTACCCTCTTTTCCACAGCCCTTGGAAATTTTCCCAAAATATAATATAATCTACACCATGCAAAAGTCTCAAACTTACACAAGACAATACAGAAAGTGTATCTTTTGACCAAAATATAATTCAATTACACATTTAAAGAATGAGGAAATTTGGAGCATTCCCTAGTGAAGGGGGAAAAAAAAAGAATTCCTAAATAACAAAGGCATCTAAGGGAAAAATTTCAGCAAATCTTTTCAAATAAAGATGAATGAAGAACTATCAGCGATACCTAAACTCTGCATCATGTTGGATCTTTGGGCACTGGAGAACAGGTGGCCTACTCGCCCCCCTGGTGAGCAGCTGGTGGCCTGGCAAACCACTGGCACAACAGGGCGAGGACTATTAGTGACTCCTAAGCTCTGCATCATGTTGGAACTTTGGGCGCTGGGAGATAAGGCAGCCTGCTGGCCAGCCTGTAAGCAGCTAGGGCCCTGCCAGTGCAAGGGCTAAGAATCAGACATTGATCCTCCCCCCTCCCTGTTAGCAAGTAGGCACCGGCAGTCTGAGTATCTTTTTGGAGGATGAATGTATACAGCTTGGTAAGTAAGGGGGATTTCCTTCTATCATCTCTTTGAAGGCAAATATTTTATCACTGTTTTGCTCAGTTTTGATTAATGGTACTGCTTTATTCAATATTCTGTGTTTAAAAGTTGGATATTTCCTTCCATTTTCCTCTATTTGATTGAAAGAACAGCTAAAGTGAACAAAATGGGCTGTACTATTGAGCCCACTGCTTGTGTCCTCGTGACCTGCTCTGAGGTTCTGTGGTAGTTTTATTGCAGTGCGGTCACATGGGTTTGTTCTGTCTTGTTCTGCTGTATTTTGCTACCTTCAAAAAAAAAGTAGATAAGAAAGTAGCAAAATACCTCCAAAAATCTCCCAACCCCACCAAAGCTGATCCATGGATCATGGATGAGGAGAAACTCAAAAACAAGGCAACAGAATTATATAAGGTGATTAAAAGTATATGACAACAACAAAACAAGTCAGTAAGGTACTGAGCAACCTGAAACAGGATATAACTAAGCAGATAATGGACTTAAAAAGTAAAAAGAAGAAAAGAAAGTGCTCTAGAGGATATGGCTGCATGTATGTTTAAGTGTGTAAGATTGAAAACCATGTTGCTAAGTTGTTACTGGATCATTGAACTTCTTTGCAGTCTCACTGTTTGAATGTCCACTTTGTATGCTTTAATTTTGTAACTTTAACAACTAGGTCTCAGAAGACAGTATGTAATTTATCAACTAGTGATTTCTTACTGCTTTGCTTTCTGAGATTCTGTGTTGTTTCTACTCCTTTTTGTGTTTTGCATTTTCTCTCTTTAAATAAAATTTTTAAAAAAGATGAATGAAGATAAAAATCCAGCACTTAAACACTAGTAGGTTGCACATAAACATAAACTTATGTATCACTGTTTGCATATTTTAAACTCACAAAGCAACAAGCTGACCTCTCAGCAGAGGAAACAAGAGAAGAAAAACTAACCCAAATGAATTAGAGGGAAAGGAATTATAAATATTACACAGAATGTAAATAAAACAGAGAATGTAAAAGGAACAAATAACACAAATGCAGCTCAAATTTGGTTCTTTGAATAGAGTGAAAGCATTGTGATGCCCTTCCTTTGATTGACTAAAATGATTTTTTAAAAAAGGTGGAATGGAGAAAAATCTAGAATGAAGAGGGGGACATCACTAGTGACCTGGCACAAAAGAAAACTTCAGCCAGGAAGGAATGGTATAAATATCTATTTGCCACCATGTATAAAACTTAAATGGAATGGAAAATTTTCTAGAAAGGCACTAAAAATGAGACTGAATCAAGCAAAATTAAAAGTATGAGTGAACTTGAAATGAGGAAACAGATTACACTGATGACTTACAAACATCCAGCAAGAACAGGAGTCTTGGGCTAGATGCAATCACTGCTGAATTCTAAAGCACACTTAAGTAAGAAAGTTAAATGTCCTGTAGGAAATCTTCCTAAGGCTCAGGCCAGTGATCTGGTCTCATCACATTCTATGAGGCTAGTATTAGATTGATTCCTTCAAACAACAGCACAATATATGAAAAGAAAACTATACACGTGTCTCTTATGGTTGTAGGCACAAGACCTCCCCAAAACCTACCATGTGATAACAGTGACATATAAAGAGACATGATCATCATAACTGAGTAAGATTTATTGTTAGTTTATTATATGAAAAATCAGTGAACAAACTTACCAGAATGAAGAACAAATACCACATGTCCATATCACCTGGTGCAAAAAAGCAAGCATTAAAAATATATCCACCACCTTGTCTTTTAAAATTTCCTCAAAAACTAGGGGAAAAATGAATCTCTTCATTTGATGGAAGTCACTTGTGATGAATACTATATTTAATGGTGAAAAATTGAAGGCTTTCTCTTAAGTTCAAACAAGAGAAAAGAGACAAGCATGCCTATTCTTACATCATTTTACATAATCCTGGAGAATCTCTAAGAAGCAGTCACAGAATCAAAATGAATAAGAAACATTCAGGTAATAAAACTATATAATATCATGTGAAGCAAAAAGGCTCAAAATATCACAATACAGTATCTAATTTCATGACATACTACAGTGCCTAGAAATGAAAACAGTGGAGTAGCTAAAGATGGCTGATCAGTGAGCAACAAAATACAGAGCCTCCCTGGGAGAAACAACTCATATGCCAGAATAAAACATCCTGCAGAGCTCCAGACAGAGGGAGATGGATCCTCTCAACACAGGAAGAAACTTAAAGGAAAAAAGCTGGTCAAACACACAGTCTCAGGGCTACCATTCACTTTCATTGCAACCCAATGAGCCACCCAAACTTGCCCCCGCTGTGACCCACAGCAACCCGCAGAACCACCAGAACTTGCTCTTGCTGCGACTCAGAGGAGCTACAGTCCCGCTTAAGTTGGGGGTTGGTGAGCCCAACGGAGAATGGAACCGGTGAAGGGACCTCCATTAATTTGCAGTTTGTGCTGGGAATAAGACCCCCCCAAAGGAAGGGGGTGACCAAATGGGTGACATGTTGGAATAGGGCAGGAGGAGCCTGAACTGGCAGTGACAGTGACTTCAGTTGGATGCTCCCTTCCCAGAGCATATTTGTGGGATTTGCTTGGCCTGGGACATGCTCCTGGCTGGGACCCAATAAGCCATCCCAAACAGATTCCCTAGGCCTAGGACACACTAACCTGTTGAAGGCCCCTGAAGGTTGACTGGCCCAGTGGGGAGGGGTTAGCATATGCAGCCCCTGCTTACACCTCAGTGACAAGAGCCAACAGGAGAGGGCATAAATCCCCTGCCAGCATGCTTCAGAAGAACCATAACCAACAAAGAAAGGGGCTGGGACCTCCACTATACACCTGTATGGAAGAAACCAAAAACATGACAAGAGAGAGAAACAAGAAAAGTGTCCCAGCCCAAAACCCTGAGAACATTGATCCAGGAGAGGGAAATACAAAAAAGACTGAGGGCAGCAAATATGCAACATCAGACATGGCTTCAACAGACATTAAGAGATATCTTTGGGCCCTTGTAGATGAGCTCACAACTGAAATATTAAATCAGGTAAAACAAGATATAAGTAGATCGATAAAAGAAATGCTAACCACCTCTCAAGAAGACACAGATGGAAGAAGAGAGGAACACAAAAAAAGGAGAGGAAACATTCTATAAAGAATATAAAGAAAATCTACAATACATGAAGCAGATTCAAAGAGATTACCAGGAAATTAAAGACTCCATTGAAAGCTGGAAAAACCACTTAAAAGATACTAAGGATAGACTATCAAAACTTGAAGACAAGTTTGCAATGTGTGATCATGAAAGGAAAGATCTCTTAAAAATAACAAGGAAACAGGAAGTAAAAAGGCTAGAACACAACAAGAGAATCTATAATTTAAGAATAAGGAATGTTAGCAAAGAAGCAGGAATAAAAACAGGCAAATTACAAAAGCTATTCATGGAAATAATTAGGGAAAATTTCCCAAACATGGGAAAAGAAAATGATATTTGGATATATGAGGCATACAGAACTCCAGCCACCTACAACCTAAACAGACCTACACCCAGACATATAATAATCAAGATACCAGAAATTTAATATAAAAAGAGAATATTAAAAGCTGTCAGAGAAAAGAAACAGATTCACCTATAAAGGAAAGCCCATCAAGATCATGGCAGACTTCTCGACACAGACCATCAGATCAACAAGAGCTTGGAGTGAAGTATTCCAAGCCCTGAAAGAAAATAACCTCCAGCCCAGATTGATGTACCCTGCAAAACTGTCACTAGAAATTAATGCAGAAACAAGATGTTTCCATGAAAAAGAGGAACTGGGGGAATTTATGACCACCAATCCAACCCTACAGAGAATCCTGAAGGACATTATAGAGAGCGAAAAAAAATACCAGGATTTCAGTGGCAGAAAGGCCTCAATGGACAGTGCAGGCAGTAGAATGAAGGAGAAAGGTAGACAACTAATGGCAGAAAAGTAGCATAGTAGAAATGAGGCAGAGAAGGTTGGCTATAATCTCTAACATAGATGGCCTTGATACACTAAACAAAAATGACAGGCAGAGTAGATCAGGAGATAGGGTTCATTGAGAGGCTCTGTGTAGGAATTATAATCAACTTGAGAGAGGGTTTATGGACTGAAAATCAAATATTAGAAAACAATGCTCTATGTGATAGAGAGTCAGAAAGAAATAAGAGAAATTCGACCACACTTGCAGATAGGTTGGAAAGACAGGATACTTATGTGCAGTAGAGAACTACTTAAATATAATGAAGGTGTCTTAGTTACTTTTTACTCTTCACTGAGACAAAATACCTGATTCCCAAAGTTAGGAAAGGAAAGGTTTATTTCTTACAGTTTTTGGAGTTTTCAGTCCATATTCAGTTGTCTCCAAGGCAGGTTGGCATGGCAGAGCAGCAGTTCATGGCAGCTGAAAACAGCAAGATGAAACCAGCAAGAGAGAGAGATATGCCTTCTTCCTGCCACATCATATCCTGACTCCACCCCTAGGTGGGTGTAGCACTCGGACCACCAACCCAAGTGCTAGACAATGAACCAATCACAAATGCATAATTCAAAGGCATGAGGCTTGGGGGTCAGTGACATAAACCATGACATTCCACCCCTGGCCCAAAAGACTCATGTGCATCCTTTATACAAAGACATTTAGTCCATCTCCAAGAGTTGCCAAAGTCCTAACATTTTCAGCATTGCTGAGAAGTCCAAGTCCCAAGTCTCTTCTGATATCTATGGCAAACTCTTAACTCTAAATCCCTGTACAAGTGAAACAAAGTTAAACATTTCTAAAATGCAAAGGCACAGGATAAACATTACCATTCCAAAAGTTACAAACAGGGGAACACAAAGCACTGGAAACAAAGCAAGTCCAACATCCAGCAAGGCCAACATTAAATCCTGGAGTTCCATGCTCAGCATTTGAAGCAACCTGGTTGCAAACTCCAAAAGGCTTGGGTGATTCCACCCCCATGGCACTTTCAGGGATTTCAGCCCCTGCAGTTTCTCTCTTAACCCTCTCTGCTGAGTTTTTGCAGCTTTCCTTGGATGATCCATGTTCCTGCCTTTTTTAAACTTCTGGGGTCTCCACTGCACCTTTGGCTTCACCCTTACATCTTTACATATTGCCCTCTCTGGAGCACACTGCTTGGCCTCCCAGGCCCTTTGCAATTGGGGTGGAAGCCATCTTACCCTCAGAATTTGTGCATTTTCCTTGCACCTAAAATCAGTGCCATGTGGATGCCTCCAAGGTTTGCTGCCAGCTGGAGCAGTAGCCAGGCTTTTCTCTCTCTTAGCTGTAGGGGTCCATTGCCTGACTGTGAAGAAAAGCTTCTCTATGTTGCCGCTATTCTGGAAATTCATGTGACCTCCATCGCCATTCTGGAACATAGTGCTCTGCAGCTTTCTCCTCTGAGCAAATTCTTTCACTTTTGCAGTTTTGAGGCTGCAAAGTGTGGAGACTGGCTGCTTCCTGGGATGCCTCCAGGCCATCTTTCTTATCTCTCTGTTCCTTCTCAACTGTCAAAGTCGGGGTCTATCTTTACAATTCACAGTTTTACTGGAGTTTTCCTTCTGCTCAACCTCACAGCATTTTAAATTATCCTGCTGGGCTCTTTGCTCTTGATTTGCAACATAAAGCTGGCTAAAAGCCCCCAACAATAGCCATGCCACAGCCTCAACTTTAGACTGCATTGATATTTCCTTTGCCAGATTAAGCAGTTCATTGTTCTTAATCTCAGTTTCAGGCAGTTTCTGGGCTAGAGCAAAATGCAGACAAACTTTCTGCCAAGCCATAACACACATCATGGGGAGTCCAACAACTAATCCAGTCCTTCTTCCCAGCAGAAACCTCCCAAGCCTGGTCTTTACCATCAGGCATACTATCAGCCTTCTGGTCTCCTGAGCTCTGACCAGAATCTCCTCTACAGAACAGCCTAAGCTGCTCAAGCTCTATGCATCCAAGCGACATGTCCGAACCTTTCCAAACTCTGCCCACAAGCCATTTCCAAAGCCTCTCAAAAAACATGGTCAGGTATAGGCACAGCAGCAACCCCACTCCTCAGTACCTAATTCTGTCTTACATTTTACTTGTCGCTGAGAGAAAATACCTGATGCCCAAAGTTAGGAAAGGAAAGGTTTATTTCTTACAGTTTTTGGAGGTTTCAGTCCATATTCAATTGGCTCCAAGGCAGGGTAGCATGGTGGGGCCCCAGTTCATGGAGGCTGAAAACAGCAATCCAAAACTGGCAAGAGAGAGAGACATGCCTTCTTCCTGCCATTACATCACATCCTGGCTCCACTT